>JAJHUR010094519.1:0-35993 GCA_027495735.1 Lutjanus campechanus | reverse complement strand
CGTTGAAATTGCGTTTCTGTTTTGACGTTCTTCTGATTGACAGATATAACGAGCGGTGGAATGGGCAGATATATCCACATGCAAATGGATGTTTGAGGGTGTTTCTACATCCAGGCATCCATGCACCCAGTTCCACATTATTCCACGTATTGATACAGATTTAGATACAAAACAGAACCAGATGTACACACAGCTGAATAAATGTGCATGCATATTTCTGTCTTAGTTTTAGTTGTGAATCTGCACAGAATTTTATGCATCTGTCCCCTGATTTGTAAGCTAGCACACAGTATAGTGTCCTCAGCTCCATCAAACATCTCAGAACATTTTTAAAAGGCAAAAATGTGCACACAAAAATACCCATATACTAAGTAAACAGAACTCACCTTGCACCTGTATTGAAACAGGCATGAAAATACAAATAATGAACACACATATTGTCATTCCAGTTAATGAAACCTGTATTGTTATAAATACAGTGTTTGGTAAATATCTATATACATATATGCATTGATAGACTGCTGTATTTAAGTGTCTCCTTACACACAAATTAAATTTAAACAGGGACATGATGTACCCGTGGAAGAATATTTGGAGTGCTGTATAATCGTATTTGGGGTGCTGTATATTTGTGCTTTGGGCCTTGGCACCTCTTGCACACTAACATTTTACTCAAAGGAGAAGCCAGACTGGATTCTCCTCACAGCCCATTAGGAAACAGTCTGCTGCTTTTAAAGGGGCTGAATGCCGCTGACATGATCTGCCATTACTGAAGCTTATCCCAGCCCGACCTGCTGTGTACTTCTTTATCCATTTTTGTGAAAGTGAGTACAGAAATGAGCATAGAAAGTAAAATAGGGTTGGGATTGTGCAATTTTGGAGACCAGACGCTCCATTTATTCGAGGTGCGATACAATCTGGAAGAGAGGCTGTACACCAGAATTTTAAATTTGCAGGACGCACCCATGTCTGATTACGCTTTTGTTTGTAATCATGCTCTAGTGTGTACCCAGTTCACAGAAATAAAACTCTGCCAATACAAATTCTTGTTTTTAGTATTAATACTAGCATCAGTAAGATCTACAATTTTGAAAAAAACGAATAAACATCACTTGTACTTTTATAGCAAAACAACCTCTCACTTGATTTATGACCTCTATAAACAGTTTTCTAATAAGTTTATGGTCTTGCCAGTTTCTTCAATACAGCATGTTTGTATATTATGTTTCTATTTAGAGTAAAATAGACGACTAAGCAGTTGGTGCTTTGGAGCATTTAATCTAAAAACGTGCACTATTTTGCTACAGTTTCCAGATTGAACCTGTTTCCTCAAACCAGTGGATGGTCTTTTCGAGGACATTTTCTACCATTCAGTGTGTGTATCACAGGTGTTACCCAATCAGCAGTGACGTACTGTTTATATATATACAGACATTGCTGTATTAAAAAGGCATTGCAGCGCAGTGCATTTGTGCACGCAGCCCAAGTCAATCTCAGTGAGTATGTCTCGTGCAACACGCGGGGCTCATGAAACTCTGATCAAACTGTTAAACTAGGCAGTGTGTTGATCAAATATGAATCAATATTCTGACACTGCATTCCTATTTCACTTTAAAAGCTTTCAGAAACATATCTGTGTACTGTTTAGCTGTAATACAAAAGGAATTGTGACCAGGTGGCCACAATTGTGTGTCAGGCTTCCAACAGTCTCGCAAAAACTGAGATCAAACTGTCTAACTAGGCAGTGCTGATGAAATATACATTGCCTATTTCTTCCCTTAGATGTTTTCGGAAAGATATTTTGGTATATTGCTTAGCTATAATACAAGAAACTTTGTAGCCAGGCAGGCCACCATTTTTTCCACAGAGATTCTCTTGGCACCTCACAGATCAATGCATCTTTATTCATTTCTATTCAATTTCTATATATGATTCATTTTTCTCACTGTGTATCGACTTGTTACTTTTAAAACACTGCATAGTTGTAATGATCCAAAATTAGTTGCATACAGTGTGGCTCTTCTCCAGGTCCATTTTCCCTGCCACTTTACAGAAGCCAAATTGCTTGGACTGCATCCTTGTGCAGTTGGTCACACTCAGCTATCCTCATCAAAACTCAAGAAGTACTCTACTTTAGAAAATAATAATAGTTCACACGTTTATGTTATGTTTCTCCATCCAGTTAGTTCAGCCATAAGGAACGTACAGCTTCTGAGAAATTTTCTGCATTGATTCATAATCTTGAAAGATTTATGAATGGGCCTTCCCAGCCCCAATGTTCTGGTTTCAAAAACGCAAGATGGTGATCCTCTTAATGCCAAACTTGAGGCCTCAAAATGGTAGTCCACAAACCATTGGGTGACATCTAAGACTGGGTCGTCGTATTGTTTTAAAAATTATGATATCTTAAAGGTATTGAGTACCGATACCCAGCCCTGGTGACATCATGGTGGGTTCACACTAGGGCTGCATGATTTATCAGAAAAAAAGGTGCAATCTTGATTCATACATTTATGCATTGCATTCAAATGTCGACTTATTTGCTTTGGAACAATCCCAGTTACTATATCAATTACACACGCAATTAATTCAACATTCAAGCATACAACTCAATCAATGTTCTCTCATTTCTCTTCCTCATTCACAAGCTGTAACTTTGCAGTCTATTTTTTTTATGTTCAGCAGCATTTATGTCTTCTGTTTAAACTCCTGTCTAGGCTTTTTACTTGAGCATATATTGTGCAATAAATGTTTTTGGTGAAAAAATAAGAATTGTGCAGGAGATTCATAATTCACAAAGATAGTGCAGGCCTAGTTCACACTTGCTTTCAGTTTCACGCTTTGGGCACATGAACACTATTCTTAGTGCAAGAAGTCTTTGCTCCTCTGCTGCTGTGGTGTGCATGCATGTATCACCTTGTCAGTTCAGAACATTCACACGAGAAACATGTTTGCTATTTACCAATAAACAGCTGTGTTGTAACATGCATGTTAAAACACAGATTTAGTATTTAAGAGAACAGCGAAAAGAAAAGTGCAAATCCGTTGGTGGAAAATGTATTCAGTAGTAGCCTATTAATGATGGGTTCACCTCATAAATCATGACAAGTGATGAGAGAAACAGAGTCAGAAGTGTGAAGCTGCTGTGAATGTTGAGCATAGCTCTGTGAAAGCAGGAAGCCAGAAGTTGCTGTGTTAAAGCAAACCCACCCTCCTTGCACACTGTCTTTTATACCTACTGATTATTTATGTGGTGCTGCTAAATGTGCTGAGCATGGCTAAGTGTATAAATAGCACTACGGACATCATCAGAGGCTTCGGCTCACACAGGGGGAAAGGGGAGGGGAAAGAGCTTACTACCAGAGCATCAGATCATGAGTAACAGAGACGATCCTCCCTGACTCATCAAGATCGGAGGGAAACTCTGATCCTTCGCATGCTCCAAGTCTGCATGTTCGAGGCTCATGGGTAACCCTGCTGACCTCTGTGGCCACTGGTGCACAACTTTGTGTTGTGCTTATTGCATAATTATTCATATGAGATGACTAAGTGCATTATTCAATTACCTTGTTCCCCTTGGTTCACTGGCTCATATATGTGGGACATGGTTTAGGATAACAGAGACTTGCAAATGTAGCTGTGTGTTTTTTTATTATTAAAAATAGCTGCATAACCAGAGCAATTATTAGAGCGTATATTATTTGACGTGATTCTCTCAGGCAATGTGTATTATTGCTCAGTGTCACCGCGGTCACTGTCTGCACCATGGCAAGATTTCCCTCCTAACAAAGGAGTCACAACATCCTAGTCATGGTAAATGTTATAGTAAAACATCAGCACAATTTTCTCCTCATCATTTTACACCTTCGCCACCACCATTATCTCTGTGTACTCATGTGTTCCAGGCAGCTCTCTGCAGTGCAGCCCACAGTACAGGCCTCTGCTTTGCCTTGGGTTGTGTGCCTTTGTCTGGAGCGCTCTCATCTCTGGAGGTCACATTGGCCGCCCTGGAGGTACTGGTAATGGTCAGTGTGCCAACTGTGTGGGCAATCTAAGACAACCATATGCTGTCTGTTAAATCATGCTCAGGAGAGGCAGCAGTGCAGCACGGCTGTTGGTATCTGATGAAAATGACAACATGCTTAACATGCACAACAGAGGCTAACGCTGCAGTCAAGTCAGTTAGCATGCAGTTTATTAGGGCAAGTACTTCTCGGATCCCTTCCCTTCTCATTACGTCACGTCTTTTTCTCAACAGGCTTGGTACAGTGTGGCTACAGCTGTGGTTGTATGCAGTACTTATCCATACAATACCTGTATTGCCGACATCTGATGGTGGTCGGCACACCTCCGGTTTGAAGAAGCAGAGAAGGGGCACCAGCACGAAAGCTAAGCAATGAACTGCTGAGGGCAGGGTCTGCAACAAAAGGCATTTTAGCCACAAAAATGTCCACATAAAAAAATTTGTATTAGTGTTAAGTGTTTATTTAGAATATTCTCACTGCTTTACTTTGCTGTCAGACATTTTCTTTTGGATGAGAAACTGATGTTTTTTTTAAGCCAAATATCTATCTCTCCAAACCAACCAAACTGCATAGGTGAAATTAGTAATTTTACCTCGCAGACTATGGGAGTTACTGGTCTACCGCTGCCCTGACCTGTTAGTTTGTTTGTGTTGTGTGACTTCGGTGAATCTGGACTGTCCTTTTAAAACACCAAAGCCAAACAATATCAGAAACAAACTCAGACAACAACTCAAACAAAGTGACTAATCAAGGCAGCGGTAGATCAGCAACTCCCGTGTTCAGCAAGATGAAATCACTGATTTCCTCCATGGCGTTGGGTTGCTTTGGAGGGAGCAATATTTGGCTCATACAGTATCCTTGCAGTTTCCGGTTGGAAAAGGCGATCTGACATCGGTGAAAATATTCTAAATATAGCATGCACTTAAAGGACCGGTTTGGGATCTGCAATGAGCTTGCGGAGCCCTTTTTTAAGTGGCTAAGATGTATTTTGTTTCTGACCCTGTCACAGCAGGACATTGCTTAGCTTGTGTGCTGGGGCTCCTCTCTGCTTCCCCAAACTGAGGGTGTGCCCACCACCATCTACAACTGACTATTGATAAGTATCTCATACATCCCTGCACTAAATGATCCAAACTATTACTTTATAAGGTATAAAACAGTCTTCCCTGTTTGGGAAGGTCTTGAATATTTATTTATTGAATGCTGTAAGCTCGGTCTAAAATTTACTCCAAGCAGAAACTTCCTGTGCATTTAATCTTTGACGAAGCAACAAGATAGCAACATTTGAATGTCTCTTTTAAGATAAGATAAGATAAGATAAACTTTATTGATCCCACGCCGGGAAAATTCTGTGTTTTTGCTGTTTGTGTTCGCAACCTTTGTCCCCTGGTGAACACTGTTAAGCTTCATGTAGCCTCATTCCAGACTCTCGCCGTAAGACAGTTGTAGCGTTTAATATCACAAAGGACAAACATATTTGGACAAACATTCTTTGACTCAAACAGTTATCACAATTTTGCCTTTACTTTAGGACTGAACAGTTTTGGAAAAAAATATTTTGACTGATATTGCACTTGCCATATGATCTTCAATATTAGAATGATAAAAAATAATAATAATGAAGCATGATTATGATGTGCTTTTTGCAGAGATCTGTAAAAATTTTGATTATTTGTTCAGCCACCTCACTTATAATTTTGAATTCGCTTTATATGTATTTACTCAGAGGAGTATGTTTATTTTTCGCATCTGATGTTTAGGTTTATTGCAATATTGGTCTTAAATATAATTAAATGGATGCATTAAAAAGCTGTAAAATGTCTTAAATTTAACTTGCTGGTTAGAGCCACAATGATAAGTCACCTAATCAATTATTTGTCAACTATGAGCCTAAATTAATCACCAGATATTTTGATAATCAATTAATCGTTCGTTAGTCATTTTTAATTTAAAAAAAAGTCCAAATTCTCTCATTCAAGCCTCTTAAATGTGAATATTTTCTGGTTTCTTTACTCCTCTATGACAGTAAAATGAATATCTTTGGGTTGTGGATAAAACAAGACATTTGAGGGCATCACTTTGGAAAACACTGAACAACATTTTTCACCATTTTCTGACATTTTATGGACCAAACAACAAAGCGATTAATCGAGAATAGGTTAATTAATAATGAAAATGATCGTTAGTTGCAGCCCTACTGCTGATAGACACCCTGCAATAACCCGGCCTCCTCGCTCAGACTCTAGTGGCTGGCCTCTTGCCATTTTGAGCAATTCATCCAACTGGTTAAGTTCACTATGGCCCAATATCAAATATGTGTTTCTTTATTTGTTTTTTATTGGAGCCTCTATAATAGCAATGTGGGTCCTGGCCTCGAAATGTTTATTTTAGCCTTGTGGCAAGTCAGGCAGAGTAATGTGGATGTGCTGTGTGTGCCGAGCGTTTTCACACATGCTGTGGACACTGCTATAGAAAAGCCCTGTAGCAGGTTCCTTTTCACTCCTCATTAAGAATTCTAGAGGGTGTTTGGACTGAGAGGCGATAATGTTTCTATGGACAGCGCTGGCCTCTAGTCGCACACACCAAAGGTGCTGCGAAACACAGGCAATAGCATATTTTAAGTTTTCAGCATGAATATATTTTGGTTTCTGTCGATTGCCGATCTGAAAAAAATACTGCAAAATCAGTGGAAAATGTCAAATGAAACATCCATTTTGTCACTATGTGGAGACCTAATCCAAGCTTACAGTCATCCACACGCCTGCCTCGCCTCGCCCTGTGTACTGAAGCTCCGAGGGCCTGAAACACTGAACAAATAGCTGTTTGTCCTTGAGGATGGCTGCAAATGAGAAGGCTGGGCTGCTACACTGGGTTTAGAAAAACAGAAAAAAAAGCAAGCCACGGCTCTGACAGCTGCAGTTTCACCATCGAATGAATCATCAATCATGGATAAACCATCAGGCTTATATATATTAGGCTATGTTATATATGCTAAGACTGTCTCAGTAAACTGTAGATGCTTGAGAATCTTACAGCTCTGACACTGTCATAGAGCTGAAACTGTTTTTTGTAGTTTCACTGATTAGTTAATCACAGAAAAATAGTGACTGTGATTTAAGTAATTTTTCCAAGCAAAAAATACCCAAATATTTTTTGGCTCCTGCTTCTCAAATGTGAGGATTTCTTTGCCATATCTTTGTATCTATTAGGCCTGCACCATGTGGTAAAAACAGAAAAATCAAATTTAGATTATTTTAAAGAATATTGTAATTATGATATGATTCAGGATGATCATTTTTGCATCAAAATGTTCATTTCCACTGAAAAAAAAACCCATTAAAATCATGATGATGTGACATTTGTTGGGATTTGTACCAAACAAACAATCAATAGATTAATCAATAATGATAAAAATGGTTAACTGCAGCCCTAGTATAGATGTGTGTGAATCTAAAGTAGTGGTATTGTCATAGAACTGAAACTGTTTGTGCATTCATTAGTCAAAAAAAAAAAGAAAAGATTTTGATTATCTATTAATTGTTTAATTGTAATTTTTCCAAGCGAAAACGTCAATATTTTCTGTTACCTGCTTTAAAATGTGAGGACATGATGCATTTCTTTGCAACATCTTCATATCCAATATCTTTGGATTTTAGACAGATAAAGCAAATAATTCGAACATTTTACCCTGGGCTCTTGAAGATTATGATGCATTAAGCTTCAGTATTTCATAACATTTTAAAGGCAAAATAAGGTTGATTGATCATGAAAATAATCATTAGTTGCAGCCCTTATTTTTAGATTAATTAATTGCCAACTGACAGAAAATTAATTAGCAATGATTTTGATAATCTATTAATTGCTTAACTGTCATTTTTCCAAGAGAAAGTAACAGATATTTTCTGGTCTCTGCTTGTCAAATATTTGTTGTGTTCCTTTGGAATATCTTCATATCTATCTAAAATCTTTGTATCTTAGACAGATAAAGGAAATAATTTGAACATTTTACATTTGGCTCATGGAGAGTATGAGGCATTAGGCGTCAGTATTTTATGACATTTTAAAGATAGAAAATATCAATCAAGAAAAATCCTGCTTCACCAGTGTGAGGATCTGATGCATTTCTTTGTCACATCATTGTATCTATCTAATGTCTTTGGATTTTGGACAGATAAAGCAAGAAATTTGATCACTTGGGCTCTTGGAGATTTTGTAAGGCATTAGGCGTCAGTATCTGAAGACATCTTATAGGCAAAAAAGATACATGTATGTGTTAAGTGTAGAAAATACCAGGCAGACTGATTGATAATGAAAATAAAACCTGCCACTCGTCTGTTGTTGTCTGTAGCATGAGCACAAATGAAGATATGGCTGCAGGCAGCCAATGAGCCCAGTAACATTTGATCTTTGAGTGATGTTTTGAAGCACAAGTGTTTTTGTTTTCGAGTGTGCAGCCTTTCCCCTCTCCTCTGCTAATCACACATCCCACCACCAATGTTTTTAATTAGAGAAGTAACAATAACAGAAATGAAGAGTAAAAAAAAAAATCCTCTCTCACAGGCGCTAATGGCCGCGTGTGTCACTGAATTGAAGTGTACGTGCGTGCAGCGCATGTGTTTGATGTGTCTGCGTGGGAGTTTGATGAATAGATGGAGGGGCAGTTAGCATGCAGTCACAACATGTAAGATTACAGCTAAAGCAACATGAATAGCTCTGGTGATATTTGCAGTTGGAGTGTGTATGTGTGTGTGTGCATGTGTGTGTGTGTGTTTTAATCAATTCCTCAGTGTTGGATGCTTCAGGGAACATGAACATAAGATGGACGTCTCTGTGAAGTGCGGCATGCGTGAAATTGTACTTCTCACATCACTGTCTTAGGTCTGTCAGAAAGCTGGCTGCTGGACGTTATGTAATACCATCTTCAATGTAAAGGATTTAAGTTGTATTAAAAACTTAACAAAATACCCACACTGCACTCTGAGAAATAAGGGTTCCAAAAGGGTTCCCTCTGAAGGGCTGAGGTTCTCCCCAGAACCAATGACTTCTAAAGAAGCTGTTTTTGAAAAAATAAACAAAATTATCATGGGGGTTCCAACCCTTTGAATCCAAAGAACCCCTTTTGGAAGAAAGAGTTCTTTAAGGATCCTTGGAGAATTCTCTTGTCAAGGGTTTGTCAAGGGTTCTTTATGCCTTATGAAAGGGTTCTTTGTAGAACCCCCTTGGTAGGTTGCAGATAAAACCTTTGGAATATAAAAAAAGGTTCTCTGCAGAGCCTCCAGTGTGGGCTCTAGATAAAAACCTTGGAGTATAAAATGGTTCTCAGTAGAACCCCCTGGGCATGTTTTTGATAAAACATTTGGAATATAAAAAGGTTCTTGGTAGAACTCCCTGAGTGTGTCCAAGATTAAACTCTTGGAATATAAAAAAGGTTCCCAGAAGAACCCCCTGTGTGTGTTCTTGTTAGCAACTGTAGAGGGTGGAAAGGTTTGTGGATAGAACTCCCATTGAGGACCATGAGAACCATTAGACCATAGAAATGTTCTCTCATAGGACGTTCTGGGTGAAACCTTTAGGAACTCTTTTACCAAGGGTTCATCAAGGGCTCTTTGCACCATAATATGAAAGGGTTCTTGGTAGACCCCCCTGGGTGGGTTCTAGATAAACTGTTGGAATATGAAAAGGGTCCCAGTAGAGCCCCCTAGGTGTGTTCTTGATATAAACCTTGGAATATAAAAAGGATCTTGGTAGAAACCCCTGAATGTGTTGAAAAAATATCTTGGAATATATGAAATTTCTTGGTAGAACCCTTGGGTGGGGTCTTGTTAGCATCCTTAGAAGGTAGGAAGATTTCTGGAGAAAATCCCTTGAAAGTGTTCTGGTTGGAACCACTGCACCATAGAAGGGTTCTCTGTAGAAACCTTTTGTAGATGGTTCTAGGAATAACCCTTTATGTGAAGATCTAGGTGGAACTCTGAAAGGTTGAGAGTGTAATGTTACGTTCTACTAATAACCAAAAAGGGTTTTCCTATGGGGACAAGCTGAAGAACCCTCTATTGTTCTAGTTAGCATCTTTGATATGTCACTGGCACCTTAATAACACTATGAAGACTTTTGATGTATCTGAATGTTAATACATCACGTACATGTTAAGGGAGCTGTTGCAGGAGGGAAGTGAGCTGCAAACCTGACACGAGAGAAGAAGAAGAGACATCTCTTTTGGATGTAATGGATGGATGCTGAACAACCATTCAAGGTTGCTCTCAATGTCAGGGTCTTTTGTGGAGGCCTAGCGTGTTTACACTCAGCAGAACTGAGAGTTGGGGTTGGTAAATATGTCTTGCTTGGACAAACACCCTGTGCTGCTTTGGCCGGGGCTGATAAAAAACGACTGTTGAGATCCTAATCAAGATTGCTGCTTTGGCAATTAAATCTGACAGTGGAGAATCAGAGCTATTCCTCTGTTGTCGTTGTTCCTGAAAAAGGAAAAGAAAAAGTGGAAAGTGGTCCCTTTTTCTTCATCTACAAACGCTTCAATTAACTGTGATAGCTCCATGTGCACCTTTAGTCGTGCACTGGGGAGAGAAGGAAGAAATTGAGGCTCACTTGAATTGTTTCAGCCTATATACAGAACTGCAGCAGTTTAAATGATTTTCCAGAAGTTTGTTTGTGTAAACTAAAAAATATTTACCCGTCACCTGTTTTGATTGTTTCATCCTAGTACTGCAAAGTTTAGTTTTGTGCATGACAGACTGATGACTCTCACTTTTAATTCAAGCCTAAAAGTTGGTCTTTTTTTGCATCTGCACTGATGCACATATTCACCTATCGTATTTCTGTGTTCTCAGTTGATAAAAAATACCAGAAGAGATAAGTAAAATCTACAAATGCAGTTAAGTGCAGCCTAATGTTCTGAAGTCAGTCACTGGAATTAACTTGATTTTTCTGTTGGCCAAAATGTGTTTTAAAGGATGAGAGATACTTTGCATTTAATCAGTTTGAAGGTTGGTGTTTTTTATGCCTCTCCAAAGACACAAAGCAAAAATTTTAGAAATGGATTAAAGGGCGACTCCATCTGAGTTCTTATTCAGGATTTTCAAATGGCTACTCCCACTCAGCTGTTAGCAAAAAAACGGTAACATCTTGTCAAGCAGGGTAAACAGAAGAACGTACCCAAATGCAGACTTGCGACATGAGTTGGTGCAGTGCAAAGGTTTAATGAAAAAAAAATACAAAAACTTATGAAGCAGGCGAAAAGGCAAAGGCAAACAACTCCAAAAACAAAAGCAATGTCCAAAGAGCATGAAATGCGAAAACTGTCCAAAAACACACGGAAACAGGAGAGAGAACACCAGGACACTTGACCACAACAGATGAAGATGAACTAGCAAACTAGCAGGCAGAAACAATCAAGGACAGGTGGAAACAATTACAAATCAAAAGGGTGGGAAAAGAAAAAAACAGAAGGTGACTAGGCAAAACCTCAAGACTGTGACAAATGTAGGTTATATCCCCTCTCTCAAAGCAGTTCTGGAGACGGATAGTTGATTGTTGACTCTCATCGCCAGGTCGTCAAATACCGACTCTACTGGCTCGAACTCGGAATGAGACTCAACAGTCAATCAACTTTATTAACAGTCTTTCTTCAGAATTGTTCACTGCACTTCCAACTGATGGGGTTTACATTTATGCAGCAACAACATCATGCAGAAACCTACACCAGATCACACAGGAAAACATTTTAAAAAGGGGCTTGGAGAAATAGCATTTCCATCCTAAAATGTATGTACTTAGATCAATTTTAAACTGTGTTAATCTCTTCTAACATAAGATGCAATCGCTAGCTTGTCAGACTATCTTGCTTAATACCAGCAGTAGTAACAGAACATTACATGAGGCTGAGCATATCATCATCTCAGCTTACATAAGTTTGTAAGGTTACATGTTAATGTTTAAAAAAAGCCCTGTTCATGACTAGTGCTTCCACTGTGTAGTATTTCACCACAGAGTAGAAGGTGGGTCTGGATGCCATTAGAAATTATCATCCTAAAAATGTTTTCTCTTGTAATATTAAAATATTATTTTAACATATGGTCAAGCGTGTAAGCTAAGCAGCCAAAGAGGGTGCTACAGGGATGAGATATTTTCGTAGGCCAACCCGAAAGTTAGCATCACTCTGGTTCCTTCCATAAAAAGCCCATGTGATTATTCCACTGGATTATTTGATTACTGTAGAAAATAAGCTCTGTTGCAAACGAACATTTATGATACATGTTCTGTTCAGTAAGATCATTTTACCTTTGTATAGCATATGCTAATAGATAGCACAAGAAATTAACAGAAGAACATGGAGAATGTTTCTGTGCCTGTAAATAAACTGTATACAAATACAACAATGCATCTCTTCCTGCCATGATGTGGACCACTGACAGCAAATTACACTGTCGGTGTCACCCCACTTAAAGTCATCCACCTGTAAAACCTGTTAAACACCTTGACCTTTCGGTTTGAAGGCGGCAAACGTTAATGTGTATCGGCAGACAGTGCAAACAGTCGGATCGCAAGTTTGACATAGAGCCGCAGAATCACTACAGCTGTCACTAATGACCTAAAAAAGGTGGAGCTAATTAAAAGTAATGAGCCTCAACTCTATGGTCAGTGTGGAGGCTGCTGTTGTACTGAAGTGGCTTTAACGGGAATGTATTTCTCATCTGCATTGACACATAATATTTAAAAATAATCTTACAGTCGCTTATGGCCATGGCTTGTGATGACAAACTAATAATTCAGTATGTAATGATACAACATTGCACATAGATTAGGAGTCATTACTTATGACAAAGTACATGCTCTATATTCAGCGGTCAGTATTCATTGGATATATTCAATACATCTCATAGCTGTAATGGGAAAAAAAAGTTACACATGTGGAAGTGTTCCCGTGTACAATCTAAAGTTAATTATTACACATGATGAAGACAAATATTAGCTGTGCATGTAAAGCAGGAAATCATCTCTAAAGAAAGAGACAGGTAATAACTTATGTCTCTGCTTGGATTTCTCCTGTTTTAAATTTCATCTGAGAGGGCTCCGGGCAGAAAGTGATTGTTCCACTGGCACAGGGATATCAGATCATTTGTATTGAGTCTGGGATGAAATCAAAGATTGAACTATAAATTGAACCTTTTTATGATTGTGACACTATTACAACTGGTGCCGTATGGCCCCCAATGTTATTTGTGCTTGCACATTAAGGTGTGACCGTTTATTTCTCTCCGCAGACTGCTTTGAAGTGAACCCTGTGAGGAGGATCCAAAACGACACAATATTCTGGTGAGTTCCCAAATTGAAATTAAAACCCTCTTCACATTTGCATAATATACCAACACACACAACCCATCCAGGCTGAGAACATGAGCAGGAAGGGACAGGCCAATAGGGGTTTTGATAACAATATGTTGAAAAAAAGATGTTTGCTTCCTCTGACTTTATTGATCACTCAGTTTTTACTCCACAGGGTCAGTGTGTTAGACTCGCCATGCGTGCATATTGTCACTAAATTAAACACGAAGGCAAACCCTGGAGTTTTCCTTCCTTTTTCTCCCACATATATTAACTCAAATGGAGACACAGAGGAATGCAGAAACGCAGCGCCTCGTTCTTTTCCTCCCTTCTCTGTCACATGCAGATTTAACCACATGTTCACATACAGAGAGAGAGAGGCAGAGCGTGCTTCTGCAGAGTGACACTGTTAGCTATCCTCTCACATAGGCAGGGTTGGGCTGGCGCCACGGCTGTTTGCCTCATAGCCTGCGCAATGGGAGTCGGCTCCATTATCAGAGCTACTGCTTCGCCACCCTGCAGCAAACCCAGCATCCTCTGCTCCTGCAGATTTAATTTCTTATCTCAATAGGGAAAACAGCCCCTCTCATGAACGGCAGAAAACACCCAGGGCTGCTGTGAACATGGATTGAGAATATATACAATAGATGGTTTGATAAACTCATGAACGGGCACGGCTCTGATATTCCTCACAGGAATTTCTGGTTGGTCATAGATATTCAAGGGAATTTGCTTTATACTGTAAATAATGATTCATGGGAACGGAAGCTCTTTTCACCATTAATCCAGTGGTGAAGCAATTATTCATGGTGCTACCATCAAGGACATATCAAGCCTTACAGGGACAGTTCACCCCAAAATCAAAATACACATTTTTACTCTTACCTGTAGTGCTGTTCATCCATCTCGCTTGTTTTGGTGTGCAGTGCAGAGATTTTGCTGTAGAAAGGCATGCCCTCTCTTGAATATAATGAACCTAGATGGCAATCGCCTTGTGGTGTTCAAAGTGGCAAAAAAATTTTAAAAACTCAACAGCACTCTTTCTTTTTTACCCAAGATAATCCACAGACCTTCTTGTGAGCAGTTTCATGTAGGACCTATTTTCTTTCTATGGTACGCCAACCATATAACAGTGCAGAAGGAAGCATGCATCTGCTGGAAGAGGGTGATATGACCTAAACTTTCTATCATGGTATTTTGTATTTGTTTTCACAAAGGATGGGATGCTCAGAATTGGATCCCAGAAGAAAATATATTATAATGTGATACGATCCTTTCACCTAAAGTATAACACAAATGCTCAACAAAACACCAGTTTTGTCATCATGTGACGTTATTTAAAACTCAATAAAGAAAAACGCAGCACAAGCTATGCATTTATGTAATTTATTTGAATTTTGTTTTGAATGTTTGAATGGTTCTGACCAAACAAAAATGCTGCTAACAGTTGCATATGAAAAATTGATTAATCACTGTTAACTTATTAAAAATATATTAACTGGTAAATAATCAATAGTCCAGAGATAGAAATTGCGCCTGATTTGATATGGTTTCTTCTGGCATTTGTTGAATAAGGGAAAAAAAGAAGAAAAAAAGAGAAAAACCTGCATTTTGTATCATATTAATTATTAATTATTGATTGATTAATGGTTCTTCGCATTTTCAACAAATGGTTAGGGAAAATGCACAAAAAAGAGGGGAAAAGACAGTATCAGAATGGTATCAGTATCTGCAGATACTAAAGGCTGCCATATCGTTCTTAATATTAGATATAAAAAGTGGTATCAAGCGAACCCCATTTTTAACAGTGATGGTATCATATCTCGGTATTACAAAATTAATAAGGAATACTTCACTGAAAACATGATTCTTCATCTTTTCATTCTATTGGCAGTGTAAGGGAACATATGTTTTAAATACAGATGTTTTTATTGGCACTAAATAGGAATGAAAGTGAGTTATAGACCTGTGTGTATTGTGGGAGAAGTACTCTTCCCCATAATGAAGGTTAATTAACATAAAATGTAATATGATTCATTCTCAGAATTAGACAGGAGCTGGTTTAGGCATCTCAACAGCATTTGTTTGGCAGAAAACCTAAAGTATAATATATATAAGTACCACAGGGCAAGTCAGTCAGTACTTTTCCATACAGCAGCAACAGACACATACAGTATATACCAGCGCAGATCACACAGCAGAGGAGGCTTTCATGTCACAACAAAACGAGCTGAGCTTGCGCTGCAGTGTGAAGTTACACAAAGAGCAATTTGGAAAAGGTTTCCCACATCTTACTGGTTATTTAACTGGCTTCCATTCGCACGGTTTCACTTCAGTAGTCCAACATTGCTCCAGCCTGTCGGAGAACAACAGACACTAGTCACCAGTACAGCAGACAAACCTGCAAAATAAACAATAAAGCAACATAAAACACATAACGGTGAAACACGCAGTTTCCAAGTTTGAAGTCAGCGTTCGTTAAGAAAGCAAATCCAAAGCAAAATGACAAACTTAACATACTGTCAGAGTTTTCAAGTAGTTTTGCATCATTTTCATCAAAAATAAAGTGAATCCACTGGGTCTTCACTTCCTCAAAGAGTGGTAGTAACGTTTCATGAAGACTTTTGTGTTGGTTCCTGCAGCCAACAACAGAGAAACTGGCGTGCTTTGCTTGTCCACATCTTTACGTCACGTCAGTATGCATGTACAAATCAAATCAAATTAAGTTTATTTGTACAGCATATTTAAAAACAACCATAGTTGACCAAAGTGCTGTACAATGAAATGACAAAAGATAAATAGAATAACTTGGAAAAAAAATAGGAAATAACAGTTGAAATAAGTAAAGAAACAGATTAAAAAATATATATAAAGCACAGGAGAATAAAAAGTGATTTTAAAACCTCACAGACACTCAAAAGCCTGAGAGAAGATGTGGGTCTTAAGTTTTGCCTCGAAAGCGTCTACAGATTAAGAAGAGAACACTTAATTGAAAATGGTAGGCTGTTCCAGGGCTTTGTTGTGCCAGAGTTGGTGTTAGCAAAGAAAACGGCTGTTACTGGATTTAATACTACTTCTAGAGTACATTAGTTTTAAAGACAATTGCTTGTACATGAACCTGCTCACAGCTAGATCTGTGGGTTATCTTTAGCTAACACAACTTATCTAAATGGATATATAGCACCATATAGGCCAGAGGAAAGATATGCCATTTTGATTTTGGGATGAACTGTGCCTTTTAACTGGATCCCTGTAACAGTTGAATGTACATTATGTGCTGCTGCTGTTATGTGCTTCACTTTCTAAGACAGACTGAGTTGTCTCAGTGTTTGCAGACAGATAAAAGCGGCTCTTGAGCTGCTGTACTCTCGCATGACATAAACTCGGCATGAACTTGTGCCACGTGTGCTCCTTTTGTTGAAAGTCTTACGAGAACACATTATTGCCTCTTGGAGAACAGAATAGCTGGATATTCTTAATGACATGTTTTCATAAATGGCTTCTAAGCTTCACACTGTGATGCTACTTTGGGAGTTTTTCGCCTATTGTTTTGCCGTTCGCTTCATCTTTGACAACCTGCAAAGTTTCCTTCCTGCTCCATTCGGTAAGAAGTTGAAGTCTATGATGGAAGCGGAGGATCTGACTTGTTATGGCTTTTCCAGCCCTTTACTAACAGCTTCATCAATGTCATGAAAAGCCACTGCAGAGGTAATTGTGTGTCAACTTTCCCAGGCTCTAAAACAAAAGTTATTATGTGAGCACAAAGAAGGTATGTAACTTGATATATCCTGGCTAAATTAGTTTTCTTGTGTTTTCCAGTCATAGCCAGGTAGGGCTGCACGTACTGAAAGTAGTGCCATCTTGTCTGTGGTCTAACGCGTCAAAGTAATTTATTATAATCATTAATGTTTCAAGATCCTCTCTGCTTGTAAGGCTTTAGAGTTCCTACAGTTGATGGATGTTCCTTAAAACATCCTTTTCTGTAAAGCACTTTAAGCACAAACGTTTTTCTTGTTATAATAAATGCACATGTAGTAAAAACACATTTATAATGCAACATTACACATATGTCTGCTTGTGCAGGAGTAGAAAGAAGTTAAAAAAAAAGATCACAGCACCATATCAAAGTGTGTATGAGAGACATCAGCACACGCCTGGCATGGCAGCTAAACGTTGCAGATATCGAGCCTGATCGTTTTCAGGTGACTGGGGTTTACATAATGTGGCACTGTGAGAGGACATTGATTTTTCTTGCTTTGAACCGGCAGTCCTGCAGGATGCTTCTCTGCACAAGGAGAGTGTGTCTGGCTTCAGCTTTGCACAGGGAAGCAGAAATCGGTTATATCAGCTCATCTGGCAATTGGGTAGAAACAGAAGGTTAATAGTTTGAGCAATAACCCAACGTTTAAAGGCAAAAACATTGTTTTAGCCATTTCCCTACCTAGAAATTCATGGAAGAGGGTGTAAACAGGCCTGTTATAACAACTACTTTTACGATAAATTGCCCCAAAATAAGGGTGTCCTAATTTCAGTTCTAAATTGAAAAACATGTCCAGAAAAAAAAAAAGGCAACACAGTTTAGTTTACCAGTAGCCTGCAGCTGCGCTTTTCACTGACGGAGTCTGACATGTATTCACTCACTGACTGACCCTCACTATCCACCGTTGCTACAGTTAGTTAGCAACTAGCTCAGTGTTTCCGTGGCTAACGTTTGGCTGTGGTGAGTAGCATTTCACATAACTGCGCTTAATTTAGAATAAATCATGATGCTGTGGTAACATTGCAAAAAGAAAAATGACGATTATATTATTTATATTATATATATTATATATACACTTGACACCACATAGCTTTTCTTTTAAGGAAGCATTGAAAATGTAAATGACAGTTGCCAGGACATAAAATCAATGCATAAAGAAGCTTAAATTGAAAATTAAATTGAATCGTGACAAATCACATCATGGATTATTAGAATCGTGACACCCTTTCCTCAGGAATAAGTGCAATAAACAATATTATTGTCATTTTAAGACCATTTTATGCCAGTTATGTAATCATAGTATAATAGCATAGTAATGCAAATACACGATTTCACTATTTCTTATAATTATTGAGAGTATACAGAAATTTGAATAGCAATATGCAAAAAAAAAAAAAGTTAAATATCCTTTACTCTCAAATGCGGCTTAAACCTAAAATGTTCCCACAGCAGAGCTGTGGAGTGCAGTCAGGTCCATTTGGATTTATTCCTCCAGACTTTCTTGCTGGAATTATGCAGTTGTCGTCAGGAAAAAAGCACCAATTAGCCTCGAGCAACACGTTATCTTCACTTTACCTGGTTCACTGTCGCTTTGTGTGTGTGTGGAGGAGCTGCCTGAGTCCAGCCCACGGTGAAAGTCTGACAAAGAGAGCAAACGACGTGGGGACAGAAGCAGCACAACCAGAAATGACAGAAAACGTGTCTCCGGGATGAGTAGGTGTAGGAGGAACGTACACCAGTGCAGGAGAGGTGCCGACCATGAAAAGAGTACAGGTTGTGCGAGAAAACAGTCACACACTCGTAGCCACGATGCAAAAAATGAAGATTTTGATATTTAACCGAAGTTTCAACTTCATAAAAGCGACTCAACAAAGATTAAATAGAGGATAAGACACGGGTGTGCTACCTCACGAGGAGGAGGGTCCTCAGTTATATTTAAATGTTATGGGAGGAGCAGAGAGCTCTAGTCCAGGCATTTTACCCAGAAGTTTGGGTCAACCTCACACAAGTTGCAACACAAACAAACCCAACAGATGTTGCATCCTTATAGTGTGTTGAGAGAAAAAAGTCTTAAGGAATTGTGTTAAGGGAAAAATGCGTCAATTTGCATATCGTACTGTATGTCAACGCGTTGCTATGAACTGTTATGCCTGGTCAGAGCATGAATTCATCCGGAGGACAAGCTGCAGAGAGCCCTGATGCAATCATCTAAAGTGTGGGAGTATTTTAGACAGAGATGCAACAGTGTGTCTTTCTGTAGCTCCACAAACTGGACATGACTTATCACAGCATTGATCTGCTATAAAGAAATAACAGACCTTAGAATACTGCAGTTGACCTTTGCTATGTAATAAATTAGTATACTTGCATCTTCAATTGGCAGTAATCCATATACATGTAGTCACTGATTTAACTACACTTAAAACAAAATTATTTAAATATCACTTAAACTGCTCTTTTATATTGATTTCAAAATATGCCAAACTGGCGCCTTATTGAGGGATACCTGGAATATGAAATGATAAAAAAAATTTCATTACACAGATGTAAAAAAAACAAACCCACTAAGTCATTTTGACCCACTTGTGCATCTGAGGGTTAAGAATTTATTCTTGCACATTCACTGTACTGCATCCAACATCACGTCTCATTCAAAACACAGCACTGAACCGTGAACCGTACATCAGACATGAAGACCCCCCCCCCACCTGGATATCTTAAGACTTTTGATATGTTATAAATGACATATTTATGAGACAACAACAGTTGAAAGAGTTTCTGTTGCAGTCTGTGTGGGGTCATGGCCTACAAGGAGGACTCAAAGGTCTTAATAATTGATAACATCCAGGAGGATAACAGATTATGTGAATTGTGTGATTTAGGAGAAGTTGAGAATGAATCACATTTTCTTGTGTATTGTCCTTTTTATGATGAGTTAAAAATAATAATATTTAATGACAAAATCTAGAAATGTTCTGGTGGTCTGATGATGACAGAATGGAATGGTTGTTTAATTATAATGTTTATAAGTTAGCTATTTCTGTCTCTAAAGCTTGGAAAAAGCATCAGGATGGGTTATTTGTTGAACATAGATTGTAATTTATGTTGTTAATCTGGTTTCTGGTCTGTTTTGCTAAATAATCATGTCTGAGCACATTGCTTGTGCATGACACAATAACAAAATTTTATTCATTCATTCATATAATGCTGCAGCACTACCTATTTCATCAGAAATATCATAGGAAAGCAGCTTAGTTTAGGTTTTACATTATGTTCAAAAAACATCTGCATACAAATAGCTAAACAAAAGAATGATACTTTCAATAAAAATTGTTATTCAATGTATCAAAAAAAATCTCATAGTCAACACTCACAAAAAATATGTGCGTAGGATGCAGCCTTATTAAAACATGATGCTAAAGGAGACCAAGTATTATTTTAGGGAAAATACTCCCCTGGCTCAGACTAGGTTCCTGAAAATGAGACCTAAAAGAATAAGCGTGATATCCCACAAGTAAAATTAGAATAAACATTCGAGAAAGGTGTTGTTTTTTTCTGTTCATTACTCAGGCACGGCAAACAGTCTTATGATTATAGGGAGCATTCTGCTGTTTATTCTAGCTAAAATGGGGGTGACATTTCTGTGTATTCTATACGACAGTCCTGGCTGTAAAACTCCTTATGTTTGAATGAATCGAGCAGAATATTATTAGTGACAGGATGGGTTGAATATCTGCTTCTAAAGATTCTTTGAAACGGATTTGATTTTTTTTATTAAGCTGTTAGCATGTTAGCCACAGGGTAGATTTTCTTGTGATATTAAATTAAACACAAGTAGATGATGTGGACATGAGATTATTAATTATCCTCATTTTCTTTGAGGAGGTGATTGTGGTCTCCTTTAGTGGGAAACTGAGTGCAGGAAATGAGTTTGACACCAGGTTCAGGTGACAATACTTTCATTAGTTCTCCCTCTGGAACCTGTTTTATAGAGAAATACCTCACAGAACAGATCTCATGTCTCTTTATAGTCTGTTCATGCGTGTGTTATTGTCTTCATATGACCATGTTAGTGCAAATGCGCCTGCTTTATTAAGTCGTTTTTAATGAGAAAACCATTTGCAAACATTGTGACACTTTGCTACGGCAAAGATGCATCATTTTGAATACTGTATGCCGGGGTTCAAAAAGGAAGCAGCAGTGCAAAGAGACCTATGGAGGACAGTGATGTTGTGAGAACACTTGAGTTAGAAAATTTGAAAGGCAGTTTTGTAATTTTCCCCCTCAAAAAAATGTGAGCGAAAACAAAAATAAGTCCTCAAAAGATGCACATTGTAATCACGTTGACACACATTTTGATTAGATTTCTTCCTGCTCAAGCTACAAAGATCAAGTCAGTAGTTGAAACAAATCGGGTTTACCTGCGTGACCCTTTATCACTGATAGTACCTCAAACTGCTTGCTGGCAGCTACATCACAGTAAACAAGGAGTTAAAATGTGCTTAATGGAAACAGCTAAAACAAATAAGCAAGTAAATAATTAAATATCATGTAATTGAATTAGTGCTGATACTGTGGGATGCTTGTAAAATGCTTATTTAACAGTTCTCCTTCCCATAAGTTTGACAAAGGCTCCATTAGCATTACCTCAGGTTATAAAGCCACTCAGTGTTTTTTTTTAATATATAGAATAAAATAAATATCATAATGCTCAATAATAATGAACCCCAAGCAAGGTTTTTCATAAATGATTGATTATAAGCAACAATGCAGGGCATATGTTTCTGTATCTTTGAGTATCACTTTAAAGGGATAGTTTGGATTATTTGAAGTGAGGTTGTATGAGGAACTTATCCATAGTCAGTGTATTAGTTACAATACATTCTTAGAAATTAGGTTTCTATCCAGAACTTGTGTGGAAAAATAGTGTTCTCTAAGGACTGTTGAATACTTTGAAAGGATCATCAAAGGTTCTCTGTACCATCATATAAAAAGATTCTTAGGAGAACCCCTTGGGTGGGCTCTAGATAGAACAATTGAAATATAAAAAGGTTCTTGGAAGAACCTCCTTGGTGAGTTCTAAATAAAACCCTTCTAATATAAAAAGATTCTCAGTAGAACCTCCTGAGTGTGCTCTAGATATAACCCCTGGAATATGGGTGGATTTGTGTTTGCACCCGTAGAAGGTGGAATAGTTTCGGATAGAACCCCCAGAGATGGTTCTGGGGTTGAACCATACCATACCATAGTCATACAACCCACGCTATAGAAAGGTTCTTTTGGGGGTTCTGGGTGAAACCTTTCACAGATGGACCCTGGTATAAGCCCCCCATAGAAGAGTTCTGGGTAGAACTCTGTAGGATCCAAGGTGGAACCTTTATAAAAGGTTCTACCAGGAACCAAGCAGAGACGAGTACCAGCATGGAAGCTATAGTAAGTAACATACCGCTGTGGACGGGGTCAGCAACAAAAGGTGAGGCTGAGGTTGGTTTACAAAAGATAGAAACAAAACAAAAGAAAAAATATTAATAGAAATAGAAGTGGTTATGAAATAACTTTGTGTTTACAGACCTGACTAAATGAGTACAAAGACATGGTGATTAAAGTTGTAGGCAATGGAGACTCATGATAGCGAGGGCGTGAAGTTGAGGTAACAGTGATTCATACATCTTACGCTAGGTTAAGTAGAACAGTTTAAACAGGCACAGTGGGCAGCTGGATGTTCTCTCTAATGTAAAACAGGAAAAAGGGTTCTGCTGTTTGTAAAATTTGTTTGTACTGTAGCACCCCTCAAACATCATTTTCTCTTAATTTAATAAAAAAAAACAGTAAGTCTTGAACCCATTTTTTTAAAGCTGGGTAAAAAGGTGACTTTCTATTTCAAAAGGATCAAATGTCAGACATAAAATGTAGCAAAGGCAATTCAGTCTGCCTCTGCTTTTGAACTAAATGTATTTTAGCCACTTGTAAAAAATCTGTCCATAAAAATCTATATTAGTTTAACTGTACGCTATATTTAGAATATTTTCACTTATTTACCTTCCTGTCAGACAGCCTGTTCTGGTAGGAAACCGCCATTATATAAGCCAAATACCATTCTCTCCAAACCAACCAAACACCATAGGAAAAATCAGTAATTTTACCTCACAGAACACAAGAATTGCTGGTGTACCACTGCCTCAATATGTTAGTTTGTTTGTGTTATTGTATAACTTTAGTCAATCTGAAATAACTTTTAAAACACCAAAGTCGCATAATAACACGAACAAATTAACAGTAGTAGAGCAGCAAATCGTGTGTTCTGCAAGGTAAAATTCCTGATTTAGCCTATGGAGTTTGGTTGGTTTGAAGAGAGCACTACTTGGCTACAGTAAGTAGTCTGACCACAAAGTAAAGTACCTTTTGTTGCTGACCCCGTCCACTGCAGTTCATTGCTTAAGTGCCGTGCTGGTACTCCTCTTCCCCTTCCCCAAACAAGCCAACAGCTTTATCTACTGTGGGTAATACAGTGACAATCGATAAGTACCTCATACCACCCTACATCAAATAATCTGAACTATCTCTTTCATCTTACTCTTTGTTAAACTGTGTGAGATTTCAGTTCCTGCTGTCTCCTGCAGCTGAGTTTCATGTTCTTAAGTAAATTATGTTTTTCTAATGTTATACAGCAGGAAAAAGAAAAACCAATTGACACAAGTCTAATATCGTGTGAAATTGCAGAGCTCTCGGATTAACCATTTTCCACCATGAGAGCGCTTTCAGCACACCAAAAATATCAGCACACCAGAGTATAGATTTTTGAGTCGTTTTGAAATTAGACTCTCTTCATGCAAATGGCTGTTTTGATGTCTTTTGTTGGCATCTGCTGCTTTTCTCAGGGCACTATAATTAAACAGGAGGAGGCCGCAACCCTTCTTTATTCTGTGTCAGTTTGAGAAATGGCTGTTGCAAAAACGCACTGTGTCAAAGCAATACAAGTTGAACAACAGCGAGATTTCACACACACAATGGAATCCTTTTTTAAGGCGCGTGTGTATGTGAGGATTTGTGAATTAATCTTCATTACTGCATTGACGTAGATGTCTGAAAAGGCAGTAAAATCAGTTTGTGCACAATTTGTGCAACATCACACTATATTTTGTATTTATCATAGACAAGTATTTTATAGAGTACAACTGCCTGAAAATCTGAACTTATGAGGACACATTAGTTGTTCCTCTACAGATGAAAAACTTATTGACCTGTTTTGATCCCTTCTGCTGGTAATGGCTTGAATTGTGATACTGCCAATTATAGATAAACACATTAGAAAATGTGTTAATAGTCAGTGTGAAGTTAAATTTAACAGTTAAAGCACCTTAAACTTCTTTCAGTTGTTTCAGTGTAAAGAAGCAGAGAGGAGCACGTAACACAGAAGCTAAGCAATATACTACTGTGGACGGGGTCAGCAAGAAAAGTTATTCTAGCCACTTAAAAAGGGTCCACTTGGCAAAATTAATATAAATTTAAATGTATGCTATATTTAGAATATTTCCACTGCTTTACTTTACCATCAGACAGGCTTTTCTGAAGGGAAACTGCCATTACATAAGCCAAATATTCAAACAAACCAAACTTTATAGGCAAAATCAGTCATTTTACCTCGCAGAACACAAGAATTGCTGGTCTACCACTGCCTCAGTCTTTTAGTTAGTTTGTCTTGTTGTGTGACTGCAGTGTTTTAAAAGAATAGTTTGGATACACCAAGTCACACAATAACACAAACTACCTAACAGGTCAAGGCAACAGTAGACAAGCAACTCTTGTGTTCTGTGAGGTAAAATGACTGATTTTGGAGTTTGGTTGGTTTGAAGCAAGTGCTATTTGGCTCATATATATGTTATATCTGGAATATTTTCACCACTTTAATTTGGAGAGAGTGATATTTGGCTCATATAAAGGCAGTTTCCTGTCTGAAAAGGCTGTCTGATGTTAAATTAAAGTGGTGATCTTCATTATTGCGTTGGCGTGTCTAAAAATACCCTAAAAATCAGTTAGTGGAAAGTTTTCTCAACAGCATCACACTATAATTTGTATTTTTCACAGATAAGTAACTTAAAGAGTACAAATGCCTGAAAATCAGAACTTATGAGGACACATTATTTGTTCCTCTACAGCTGAAAAACTTATTGAACTGCTTTGATCCCTCCTGCTGGTAATGGCTTGAGTCGTGACACCGCCAATTATAGATAAACACATTAGAAAATGAGGGTTAATAGTCAATTTTAAATCCAATTTCACCTAGTTAAAGCACCTTGAGCTTCTTCCCACTATTTTGAGAGCAACACTCCTTCAAAAGATAAATAATCTTTTTGAATTACGGGAAAAAAAATACCGTAATTTTTATTTACTCCCCACATGTCACCTCCCAGGTTTACACCCACGGCACATCCCCTGATCTGACAACATCCTCAGGATAACACTCATATATCATCATTAAAGAGCACCGACTCGGGCACTTTGTCAGAGTTTGCAGTCCAGTGAAAAGGTACAAAGGGGGCAGAAAATAGATCTCTTTGATGAGCAACAGATTATGATGGAGAGGTGAGCAAACTTTCCTCTCATTCCCTGCCCACATGTGCAGTGCAGCACAACCTGCCATCTCGATCAGCAACAAACTGCTGTCTGAACCTAAAGACAAGCTGCAAATGGGGTGTAATCCTCTTGGATCTTTCTTTAAAAAAAAAAAAATACAGTGAAATGTAAATCTCTCCTCTCAGTTTTAAATTAATATCAAAAGATGTGTGTTTCCATAAAAGATCAAAAAGAAATATGCTAATTTATTATCAGTTTACTGTATTTACATATATTTATTGTTTTTAGTATCATTACATTATTTATAGGCAATCCACATGCATTTACACTCCAAAGACAAGCTTTCTTTAACTGTCTTGTGCGTCTGTATTATCAGAGGATCAGCAGTCTCTTTCAGGATCTTTGTTATAATGTGATGTGAAAATCTGACATAAAAAATTTTTTAGTTTTGCGACTTGAGAGTTCACACAGACCGATTCTGCTTCAGCTGCAGTCTGTGTTTGCTCAACTTTAGTTGGCCCACCTCTGAGTCTCCAAAATTAGAAACCTTACTGACAACGGCTCTCAGGTGAGATAACATGCTGGGTTCTATTGTAATAAACCTGAGATTCTTTCGGAAAAGAGGTCAGTAAAATCAAATAGTCAGGGCTTCCACACTGCTGAGTGTTTGGAAACAATGAACGCTTATGTTCTACATATTCAGTCACTATATATTCAGTCCTACTGGGATTTACATACGGTTTGGGTTGAGCTAGCAGTGGAAATCAATGTCTGTTTGCAATCCATCCTCATCTGTTATGTCTTAGTATGGACATGAGCTGTGAATTAAGAAGTCCAGAGAGGGATTTGTCCTACATGAATTGTTTCATCTGATGGATTTTCAGAGTCCTAAAGAGGTGTCCAGAATTTCACACATACAAAAAAAGGCAAACATTTTTAAAACGGTAGAAAGATTAGCATAATTTTGTTGTTTTTCTTGTTTTCTAGAAGGGAAATGAACAAATATTACTGCACAAATTCAGATGTGGTTTGTATCTGTTTACAGTATAGCCCAACATGTTTTTTTTAGGCCAATATGGATATAAATATTTAGGATTTCTGATATTTAGGAAGTCTGATACTAACTGCAGATTAACAAACAATCTTGACATTGATTTGTTTTCCTCTTCAGTTGTGAACAAGACACTTGCAGAGCGAGTTGAAACATCTATTTGTCAGTGTTCTCTGGTGGACACACTATATAATGATGACACTGTGTCTGAGTTATCCCAAACTAGGGCTGGGCATCAGTATTCAATACCTTTTAAGGTACTGAGCAGAATAACCCAGTTTCAAGTAGTATTGAACTTCTCCCGTCAAATAATACCTGCAGTCAGTTCTTTTTTTACCCAAATCTAGAAGACTATTTGTATGGTTGTGCTCATAGATCAATGCGAGTGGTCTTTGATTTACTCCAATTTATAGGCTCACAACCACAACCACTACACCCAGCAGCTAGCAGCTCCACACTGTCTGCGCTGGGGAAGTGGAGTGCAGTTTTTTGGGAGCTGGCAGTTAGCATGCCGAGATGCTACCAAAACAAGAGAAAAGGTATCGAATAAAGTACTCTATTATGTCACTTTAATGGCACTGGTATTGAGATACGTGGTCTGATATATCAGCAATAAGCTAATATCAACTGATTTACCACTCTACTTCAGGGGTCAGAACCTGCAGCTCTTTTGTCCTTCACCAGTGGCTCCTGTGATTATGAGAAAAAAATTATATAGAAAGCTGTTGCTCCTCGGTCTAGCTCTGGCCTGGCATCACCAGACTAAATCGCAAACATGAATTAGTCTGGCACCTCTCAGTTCATTTTCAATTTCCAGGGGGCTTTCTCAACAGCTGCAGGCTAATATGGCTCTGGATGCAATTGGACAGACCTACAACCAGTCAGAGCAAGGTGACATGTGTGACTTTGCTTGGTCCGTTTCCAAGCAGGGCACATAGTGGTGGCCACCTGATTACAACCATTCTCATATATACAGCTAAACAGTATGCTAAAAAAATGGTTCTGAAAACATTTCAGGTGAGAAATAAGCAATGCAGTAACAGAATCTTGATCCATATTTGATCAGCGCTCCATAGTTTGATAGTTTGATCTGAGTTTCAGGAGCCTGAGGCGTTGCACTGAACGAGCCAATCAGACCAGTGAAACCTGTGACATGTGACAGTCATCTGTCAATCATTGGGTAGACCCCGCCCTATATTAAATAAAGGGTTGTGACTGGCCTGATGGGATTCAGGGCTGTAATTCTGTCTAAATGTATGGAGGGCCAGAGCAAATGAAAGTCTTGTCTAGCTCTAGTTTTGAGATAATTTTCTGTTTATGTCTGAATAATGTATTCATATTCTGTTACATTTCCAGTAGTTAATTTGTATTAAGCTTATATACACGTTCAAACAATATATTATTACTTATTATCATTACGTTGCTGAAATCATGTCTGGCATTGGTTGTTTTCTGTTGGTTTATCCTTGAGTCTAAAACAAGTACAGCTACCTGTGAATGGCAACTAATTAACCCATCAATTATGGGATGTTCATTATTTCTATGACCTCTCCCATTTGCACAAAAGTCATGATTTTTCAGCTGTTGTTGAAAATCATTGTATTTGTGCATTTGTCGCATACTTGAACACTAAATGCTAAAATATGTAATTGGAGCCACAGAATCAGGTGGTGGTGGTCAAGATTTTTGCAGTGGGTATCGTGGGAGAAGAAAGTGAAAATTGGATGATTTTGTGTTGAATTGAGAGTTCAAGACTGACTTTACTTTACAGATTTATTTATCAGGGAAAACGCTAATTAACATCAACATCAATACGATGTAGAAGTGCCAGTTAGGCTAATTATGATCTGCAGTCCCTGGGCAGGTTGATGTTGTACATTAAAAGGAACAAACAAGTTATACAAAAAAGAGAAACAACATCAAAGCACATATGGGAGGACACAGCTATAACCTAGAACAGACACAAACAGACAACAAGTACAGACAGACTTTTACAACAAAAGACGAAACTGAGACCAAACACCACAAAGTTTCACAAACTGTAGTTTGTGATTGACATGACAGTCACAATAATGACACAAAAAGACACTTGAAGCTTGCTTCTTGTTGTTTGCATCAGTGCTGTTAATAGCTACTTCATCTCTGTTTCTTTCAGTCTTACTGTGCAACAAGGACAACTCAGATAGTAATTTGATAATTTGAGCTTGCAGCCATTGACATGGGATCTTAGATTAAGATCAAAACCACAGAGAAATCTAATATGTGGCTTTACACAGAGGGAGTTGTGTCAACAGAAAAAAAACGTTGCTGCTTACATATTGTATGAAGCATTTTTATTTTCCTTTACTTACATGCTGTAAAGGTAGAATATGCAGGATTGTTTGTAAAGTTGGCCCCTCCTCCCCAGAGTGGCAAGAGCGAGAACAAACGAATCGTGCCTGTGTGTATGTGTGTTAACATCATTCTGCACCTCTCACGGACAGAGAGCAGAGGAGAGATACAGAGAATGCGATGTAACAGTTACTCACTATATGATTATAGTCCCAACATCGAAACTTACATGCTGTATTGAGTGAGGGCTACGCTGCCAAACAGGCTGAAAACCAGAAACATCTCAAACACAACAAAATATCAGAAAATAAGAAATTACAGTCAAAGGACAGCGTCTCTGCAGGTACAGCCACCACGACACTTCAAGTGGGGCATAATGATTTAGATGGATTATGTTTATATGAGCTCCTACGTTATTTTCTTTTTGGAAAATCCTGTATAGCATGCACTTAAAAATTGAATTTTTATGCAACAAAAATACCAAAAATGGAACCACTGCAGAGGAGGTAATAAATGCGCTGGTTGAGTTTCGGTAAGAAAAGGCAAACAGGCTCTCAGTATGAGGCCTTACAAAAGTGCCATGTTTAACGGTTCATGCTGTGAGTTTCTCTGGAGAATTGTGTCAGTGAGACCTGGCATCTCTGGAGACAGACCTAGCGGGACGTCCCAGGCTGCAGGAAGATGAGAGCTGCCAGATTAAGAGCATGTTGAAATGTAGCTTTCTGCTCTCTAATCTAAACACCCACAACTGCTCTTTTTATTTTTAGCCTTTTTTTAAGTTTATAAATGCCCCAGGAAGCACAAACAGCTGCATCAATTACAGTTGCATGTCAGCGGTTTGATAGATCAAATAAAATAAATCTAATGCAGATGAAATCGTGGAGTACAAACATGACAGAGTGAGACAAAGCAGAACAGGAATTCATAACAGACATCATGTTCCCTTTGTTTGAAATAAACCTCCCCTGATTGTGCAGCACAACAAGGAGAGCTATAAATTATTCAGGTGCTCCCCGATGGCCGCCCATTTACAGCCGCTCACTTGCATCTGACTGGACGTATTCTTCTGCCGTATTCCTCGGTGATCTGCCTGTTTTTAAAATGGCAGCAGAATACATGTGACCTCGGGAGTGGGACTTTGCTTTCACTCTAATGCTTAATTTATTCATTACTCTTTGCCTGGATTGGGTATGCGCTGCAAAGCCTGTAATCGTAAATAGTGTTGAATATCAAAATGAATGTGAAGGGGAAGGAACACAGAGGATTATTACAGCTATATGTAAATAACAAGGTGAAATATGGCTCCTTCTTCATCACAGTGCGAGCACAAAAAACAAAAGAGGTGTGGGAGGAATAACAGAATGCAGTGGTCATAGATAATAACCCCATTTGCTGTATTGTAACCCATGAAGGACATCTCTCTCCAGACAGCACAGCATGTCATTTTTGACACTGCTGTTCCTTCATTCGTGCTGATGTGAGGTTTGCTGTAGTGACTGCCAGGAAAAAGGGGACGATGGTTGAATGCCCTCTCTGTGAAGCCTGTCTTAGGGTTTTAACGCTTACATCTCCATGACTAGCTGTCGACCCCCATCAATTTTTGCAGATGTATTGGCATGACATGGGGAAATGGTGTACGACGATGAATTCTTGCAGCGTACCAGGCTGTCTCTGCAGATTGTGACACTCCCTGCACTCGTTGTCACAATTCTTCCTTAACGTTTACCAAGTATTTGCTATTGTAACCATGACGACAAAGTCCCCTAACTTTAAACAAGTGCCCTATTATACGTTGATCTAAAGCGCTAGGCACAATGGATTTAATTTATTCAAGGTGTGTTCAAATCCGCCTTTGCTGTCTTGTGCCAGGGGCACAGGGTAATCCTGCCCTGTTCCATCCCTTGTGCTACCAGCACACAATCGGGATACAACCATCAGGTGTGCCTGAGTGCCCTCATTAATTCACCAGCGAGTTAAGGCCAAACATGCAATAAACCAATCAGAAAGTTGGCTCTTATCACCTTTAAGAAGCAGGTGCGCCAGGAGCGCAAGCAGTCGCAGCATGACGGTGGATTTAACAGGAGGAAACAAAGAGAAAAGATTTTTAAGTGAGGAGACAGACCTCATGGTTTAAGAAGTGAAAGCGCGAGAGCGTACAATATATGGAGACAGCAGGATGCCTACAAAAGGTAATACAATAAATGAACCCTAAATGTCATGCGGATATGTAACTGGTTATGTTTTACACTGAAGCACCTTGAAATTGTGTTGCAGGTATTTTATAATTCGTTGTTATCATCATCGCTAATATGCAGCTCCTCTGGCTGAGGAGTGGGAGAGAGGAGTGAGGAGTGGAAGAGAGATGGTGCGGTCAAGAGGACAGGTGAACTGATCCACTCTGGCTGCAAAGCTGCCATCTCAATCTGGCTCAGGTGGGCCACCTGAGATCATCCTCATTCTCCATTGAGCAAAGCATTTAGAGCAGGGATTCTCAGCTTCCTTTGCCTGGGGACCAGTTTTGCAAATTGATAGGAGGTCAAAGGCCAGTTAATAAACAATCATTAATAATAATGTATTTATCAGGTTAAGTCATAACTACAATTTTCTTGCAGAGCTACCAGGTGGGAACCATCACTGATGCTAGTATGTTTTGACCCGTGTTGGGGTCACAGTAGTACACAACACAGTAGTTTAGGTGGCAAAGTAAAGGCAAATTCATTTGTTTGTTTTTTTCACTGAATTGCTTTTTTAAAAATTTCCTTTCCATGTATGCTAACCTTACCCATCTTTCCACATCAGCCCCACACATGCCAGCTGTTACGGGGGAGTGGGATCCCCCTTTCTAGAAGAAAGAGTGAATCAATTTGTTTTCACTGTTAATTAAAATGAGTCGTAGAGCCATCCAGCATGCTATCCAGAGCCAGATGTGGCCCATGGGCTGCATCTTGAGTATCCCAGCTTTAGAGACTGACTAGTGAGTCTAGCCACAGCTTCACATTGAAAGTGCTGACCTGGTAAAACATGGGGTGGCATTTATTATAACGAAGAAACGCACTTTTCACTGCCATTAGTATTGACTGTGATCGTTCATCAAAAGCATAATTCATCAGTTTCAGCAGGAGCAGAACAAGATGGTTTTTTGACTGACTTTATTAGAATAATGTGTTTGTTTGGCTGCACTGTAAACAGAAACACCAGTTGCTCTTCTATTGTATTTTCGACAAAGTAGCTGCTCATCGTGTGTGTGCTGTTTGCTCATTTATGTCCCCTTTACATATAAAAAATATATACGTCCATCATAAAATATCTAACTGCCACTACCTGTATACTTCCATGCTTAACCTTTCCAAAAATGTGCAGAAATGCGGATGAAATAAAGCAGAGTATAGACAAAAGGCTCAGTCCGTATGTGTATCTGATGTTTAGCATAAACCACACTTGCTGATACCATGGTAACCACAGGTATTGCCAAATCAATCAGGACTGAAATCCTAAGGAATACAGCTTTGAAGTTTAAATATAAATTAATCTTCTGTTATAGCCTATAAATCTTCAAATGATATGTTTACAGTCCACAATATAAAATGCAGTGCGTCTCTGATGACTCTCTTTTGAAAATACAAAATTGTCTTCTTTTAAAATCACTACTTTTCATCACAATTGCAACATTATATATAGCAACTCGGTAAGCAAGACTCAAGAATATTACCTTTAATGAAGCAAAACTTAAATCCCCCTCCCACTATAAACCTAACGTGTTGCAGTATAAGTCATTTAGTCATTCACGTATTCTGCACTTGACAGTTACAGCTGGTAAGTATAGGTACCGTTCAGAGGCAGACTGCAGGCTGGGGAATAGTTTTTTAATGCCGGTTGTCTATTTAATCGTTCTCTGAGTGGAGAATGCAGGCAGTAAGAGACTTACAGACACAAATTGAGGTCAAGTCCTCTCACTTTTAGCAGAGACGCTGCCCAAATAAAGGGATCAATAACTCCTCTAATCACTTTCCCACTTTGATTCTGTCTGAGAATCCTCTCTCCGGAATCTAGAATAAGAAATGGACCCCTTTGTGAAGATTTGAGCAGGATAATAAATAAATATCGTCTCATAGTTACAGACAAGAATCTCCTTTGGGATTAATAAAGTTCTGTCAGTCTTTTACTTTTATCTTAGTTAGCACTCAAACATGTTTATGAAACACTGTATTCTGAAATTTAAAGAATCTCAAGACTGCAATGCACTTGAGTTCCTGGTAGAACCTTTTAGAAAACGTTCCACTCAGGACTCTTTCAGTTCTACCTTGAACCAAACATGACGGGTTATATCTAGGACTGTCTGTGAAAGGTTTCTCCCAGAACCCCCTGAAAGAGGTTATACAGAGAATCCCTCCATTGTCTAATGGTTCCACCCGGAACCCACCCAGAGGGTTCTACCAAGAACCCTTTCATATTCCATGAATTTTATGTACAACCCCTTTTATATTCCAAGGTTTTTGTCAAGTTCTTTCTTTAAGTTTGTGTGCAATTTCCCAACTTGAAAGGAATTGAGACTTCAGCTCAGAGTTGACTGGATTTCACTCAATCAGTCAATGAAGAAACAGTTTTTCCTTGTTTTTTCTTCTTTTATTTTGAAGATTTAGTGGATAACTCATTTCATTCTTTAGCCATGTAGGCATGTAGCAGGTAGGTGAAAAACCTTTAACAAATCAAAGGACACAAAAAAGAAAAATGTTACATATTGCACAAATTGTACTGGTGCAAATATACACATGGAAACAACAAATAAATGAATAAACACCTTTATAAATATTTAACCCTGCAAAAGTGCCTAATTGTAACTTAAATTATTACATGCAAATAAAGTAATTTCAGTGTTTCACAACAATTTTATGAATTTTCTGCCTTTTCCCACTTCATGCTTTTAACAGTTATTTTATTCTAACATTTATAAATACTTAAACATTTGTAGAACAGACTTATTTATAATATTTAATATATTTATTTACTTAAATTAATCAAATTAACATTTAAATTATACAGGCATGTGTTTTTAACCAATGCAACAATCTTTAAATTATGCAATGTTTTTAAATATACACAAGCCTTTTGAATTATGCAAAAGTTTTTTAAACAAAAGATCTTCTTTAAGCATGAAATGTTTTTTATATATTAAATAGTTTAACTGAAATGTTCAATTATGAAAGATGATACAATTACCTTTTAATATTTTTAAATTAATAAATTTAATTTATCAATTTGTCATCAATCAATGTGAAACACTTTAAATGCTTTCAATCTTACCCTTTAAACCACAACAATAATTTTAATAACCCCGTTTCTATTCACAGACAACATATATTGGCTTTCAAACATTTCCCACGGCAAGTGAACTAGCCACATGCTGCCCAGGACACGTGTTGTCGAGCGACCGACACCGCGGCTAAGTCAATGATTGCCGACACAAGATGAAACCAGCACAGCATAGGTTACAAACAGTTCATAGTTTACGTCCTGCTCCTTACCGGCTGCCTCTCTGCTTTTTTGCTGCAGTCTCTAGTTGCACAGGTCCGTGATTTAAACGGCCGCCACTTGCTTCTCTCAGCTGGCGTCTCAATGGCACGGCACTTCCTCCCGTGCGGAGGCTGTGCACCGCTTTTATGGGTCCGTGCTCCACCCGGGTGATCGCGCCGCCGTTCCTCCTTGACGTTGTGTTTTTTGCAGCTCATTCTGCCAGTCCATTTCCGTTAGTTGGCGTTTTATTTTCCTAGGTTGACTTGACAGTTTTTATCTCAACACTGACCCAGGGGGTTCTACAGAGAACCCTTCTGTTTTCCAAGGGTTTTATCTAGAATCCACTCAGGGGGTTCTACCAAAAAACATTTTGTTGTCCAAGGGTTATACCTAGAACTCATACAGGGGGTTATATATAGAGTCATTTTAATTTTCAATGGTTCTATCCAGAACCCACCCAGGAAGTTCTGCCAAGAACCCTCATGGTACAAAGAACCCTTGATGAAAAAGTTATTTAAGGATCTCAACAAAGGGTTCTTTGGATGAAAAGGGTTCTTAATGGAACCCTTATTCTCACAAACAACCATTTATGACCCCTTTCTTCAAAGTAGAAGAAGTAGAACCTCAGCACTTCGAGAAGAACCATTTTAGAACCCTTATTTCTAAGAGTGCACACATTAATCAACATTGTCTTTCTTAACTAAACATCTGTCAACAAAACTTGTCACCAGATTACGACGGGAGTATCTTTGTCGCAGTCATTGATCATTAGTCATGCACCGGTGCTCAGACTCAGTTGTGCATGTTATCGTGCAGCAGGCAGCTTTCAGAGCAGAACCAGGTTTCAGCATCAGGGTGGCACTCTGATTAAATTCCCAGCCTGTGCGTGTTCCCCTGTGTCCTCTCCTTTTGGCAAATAAATTGGAGTGAGCTGACCTTTCATCAGATATGCACAGCAAACTTGAGTGTTTAAGCTTCAAGAACCAGACATGTTAACTTCAATTAATCAAGCGAATAGCGTTACAGCAGGTGACATGCACAAGATGGTTCACTGCACCATCCACATATTTTACTCATCATCACCCTGAGGCATTACTTTCTGACTTTTCCCAGCGGACAGGGCTGATCTCTGGGCTCTGTCTCACAGTCACACGCTAGTCTGCAATACTACTGCTGATGTGTGGACTTCTCTGCAAGCCCGGCATTATGTCCTAGCTTCAAGATGGCTTTTTACTGTTGTGTCTTGTATGCAACAGTGGCCACACTAAAAAGGAGAATTGTTGGACCAACTTTAAAAAATACCTAAATTAGTAAAACACAAATGGATTTAGGTTTTCAAAGCATTAACAAGTTAGATAAACCCAAATGCTTTAAGTCAGGTGTTTCAAATCAATGGTTTGCA
>JAJHUR010094518.1:0-21389 GCA_027495735.1 Lutjanus campechanus | reverse complement strand
GGGGTGGTATTTCACACTGTAAAGAACTATTTAATTATTTTGACCTACAAAGTCACAGCTAATGGAAACTCAGTTTAAACCAGCACAGAACATTTCAAGCCCTCATATAAAGAGTGACACTGTGACTCAGAGTTATTTCCACATTCTATGCGGTACTTTATATAAGGCGACTGGAGTTGAAAACAAGCCTGTGTTTACATTTTCCCAGGCAAAGCTACAGTTAGTAGTGCATTAGCCAGTAAAAAGAAGCAGGAGGACATTTTTATTTACATAATTTTATTTCTGACATTATATTTTGTGGTTATTACTGTGGAAACACCACTGTATTTGTCCACAGGGGCCTCATAAATCGAGAAAATATGGAAGTTCATTGTAGTGGCTTTAAAAGAAACATTTATGATACAAAAGCTCTATATCAATTTTTAAAAGTAGTGTTATTTTTCTGCTTTGCCTGCTTAAGTAGTTTCTGTCTGAGACTTTTCACAATAGAAAATAAAAGTCACCACATTTTCAGAGCTTGCCAAGCAATCCCGTGGTGTAAGGATAAATTGGTAAACTGGCTGATTGGTATGAACAATTTTATGCAGTACAAAGTGCCCCATATAGATTTAAAGCTTTGCCTGCTTTTATTTTGTATAATCAGAGGGAGACTATTGAAAATATAAAATAAAAGACATTACATTTTCAGTGAATGCAATTACATTACAAGGATAAATTGATTTGTGTGAGCAAACATTAATGCTGCTTTAAAGGGACATTTTATACAACACAAAATTCCCCATATCAGTTTAAACAGTGGTGGGATTTTTCTGCTTTGCCTGCTTTTATTTTGTATAATCAGAGGGAGAGTATTGGCAATACAGAATAAAAGTGATTAAATTTTCAGTTCTTGTAATTACAGTTTAAGTGTAAAGGATGAATTGATGCATGCGGACAAAGTGGTGTTATTTTTCTGCTTTGCCTGCTTTTATTTTGTATTGTCTGAAGGAGACTTTCCTGTGAAAGCTCAAGCTGGGTTCTATAGTTCAGCTGCAGCAAGCTATTTTCAAAAAAGCAGACACATGGAGCTATCTACCCTAGGTACAATGGTTATTTAGGCATAAAAGGGTTTACATTAAAAAAAAAGGAAAGACTTCATAATGTAAAGAACCATTTAATTCTTTTGACCTACAAAGTCTCGGCTAATGGAGATACAGTTTAAACCAATAAGAACATTTCAAACCCTCCTATAAAGGACGACACTGTGACTCAGAGTTATTTCCACATTCTATACGGTATTTTATATGAGGTGACTGGATGTCCTTGCAGTTATTACCAATGCTTAAAAAAGAACACTTGTGTTTTGATGGGAATTTCATGGTAAGCTTCACTGTTCATGTATGTTTTATATGATTTCCCATACAGACACACTGACTGTACTATTGCTTTCCCCTCAGTCGGTGTTCAGACAAGAAAACATTTCCTTGTCTGTGAGTCATCAGTATGAATAATGACACCTTGGGCTGAATGTTTGTTCACAGTTCCCCCAAAAGAATGCCAATTTAAAGAAGGCAAAGTGAAGGACGGCCTGCTTCTTGCCTTGAGTGTTTGAAGGGTGGCAGGCGGCAACAATACACACATGCTGAGAGTGGAGGACTGATCGGGGAAGTAATATGTGCTGTGGGTGGAAAATATACTTGGAGGGTGCCTGTGTGCTCAACTGGATTAGAAAGTTAAGAGAGAGAAAAACACTAGCAAAAAGGAATATATATCAGTCTAAAGCTGTGAACTGGAATGCACAGCGCCGCTCCCTGCAGAGACTTACTATTTTAACCAGGAAAGCAGATTTACACATTTATCTCACTATTTTAGACTGTGTCTGTTTGTACTGTATGTGTCTGTGCTGCTGTGCACTGATTCATAAACATGTTCCAGTGTGTGTGTGTGTGAGTGTCTGTTTGTGTTCATTTCAGCACCACCTGCATCCCAGTCACCTCTCTGCGGCAGATTTTCCACTTAACATGATAGAAATGCCTTTGGCCATGAATAACACATTTACTCTCTACTGTACCTCAGGCAAAGTATTACATGATCGGTTTCCTCTGCTAGAATATGTTAAAAATGGAAAAAGCCAGCGTTCCTTCGGGAAGCAGAAGCTGGGGGAAGCGGCATGATTTTAAGGATTGGAGAAAAAATGCTGGAAGAGACAGAAAAACAGGGAAGATCAACAGAAAAAAGGAAAAAAAACAGCTGCAGCAGTCAGTAATGATTTGCGTCCCCTCCAGAATCGCGGTTTGCTGGGAGATGGAGGGAGAGAAGAGGGAGTGTGCATTTGTGCGTACAAGTGTCTGCCTGCCCATGTGTGTGTCTGTGGGTGTCAGCGCATATGTGTGTCTGAGGGCTGAGTGTGGAGGGGCTAATGGAGTGTTGATTGCCTGGCGGTAAGCAGGCATCAGTGGGTAATTGCCGCTCTACGGTGTAGCAGCTCTAAAATGAAGACGCATTTCACATTCGATCACTGAGCCTCCAGTATAGATGCACGTGCGTGTGGTGGTGGGTGATGGAGGGGTTAGGGTGGTGCATGTAGTCCCTTATCCAGCCAGTGGAGCCAGATTTAGCAATTGGCAGAGCGATATTGAGCAGCAGGCCACGAAAAATGACACGGACACCTTACCTGCCTGGCGCGGTGTTCATGTGTTTCAGAGTATAATTGCAAGCTGTTTCAGTATGCTGCCAAACTGATTCTAAGAGAGTGAAGGCATTGTTAAGACTGTAGAGCCACGCAGAAGAAAAGGTGCTAAGCTAGAGGTGAAGCTAATATGTCCTGCCCTTTCTTTTTCCCTTCTGTTTTCTCTCCCTTTGCGCCTGGTTGAAGTCTCCCCCTGGTGAACCTCACTCGTGTTGCCAGGCGACAAGGTTGCCTGGGAGCAGGGCTTTGATGAACAGTCACAGTGTAATGGAGGTAGCCCTGCCAACACACAGAACACAGGGACGGACACAGGCGGACAAACACATGCATGTGTGCAAACACACGCCGGAGTGTGGCAAGCATACAGTCGGAGCAGACAGGACACAAACGCACCCAGCGGAGCAGTGTCTGGATTGCTTTTAAAGGGATAGTTTGGATTGTTTGATGTGGGGTTGTATGTGGTACTTATTGACAGTCAGGATATTAGCTAAAGTAGGTGCTGGTTGGCATGTTTCTAGTCCGGAGGAGCAGAGTGGAGTACCAGCACAAGAGATAAGCAATGAATGATGTGGACACGGTCAGCAACAAAATACATTTTAGCCACTTATAAAAGTTCCACCTCAAAAAAAGCTATAAGAGTTTTAAGGAGCAATATAAAAATTGTATGTCAAAAAACAAGTACTGCCGTCCAAAATGGCGAGTTGGAGCAACAGACTGTATATTAAATTGGTTTAAATCCTGTTTATTATATGATCTATGGTTGAAGCAAGTTATTTCCCTCCATTGCCTCCTCTACAGACTCGAGGAACACTGCAGCCACACCGCAATATAAGTGCAACATTATGATTTGACAATAACAAGCGTTCTCCACTGTAAGTTGATCAGCTGTTTATAACTCTCAGTTGTCTGTCAAAAATACACACTGGAGTTTGAGTTCAGTGCCTGCCAGACTCCATTAACATATTGCTCAGTTTAAACATTCTAAACATATATTCCTTCTACAAGATTATTAAAGATTTCTTATGACTCATAAACAGACACTCATTCAGCAACATCCTGCATTAATTTGAGCTATAACTGATGTGAAACAGGCAAACAAATAAACAAACAAACAGAAAATTCTGTCCTGGAATAGAAATTTCAAAAGATAACACAATATAATGCAGATTTCTCCTTTAAGTGTACACTATATTTATAGCATTTCCCCTGCCTTACTTTGCTGTCAGACAGTTTTTATTCTGACGGGAAAATGCATTTATACAAGCCAAATATCCCAAGCAACCAAAGTCAGTAGAAAAAAATCAGTAATTTTGCCTTGCAGACATTGGGAGTTGCTGCTCTACCGCTGCCTCAATCCTGTCTCTTATACACATCTGTATGTGTCTGGTCTCTATTCTTTCTATTTGTCTACATTTTCCCTTCTGTTTTCTCTCCCTTTGCGCCTGGTTGAAGTCTCCCCCTGGTGAACCTCACTCGTGTTGCCAGGCGACAAGGTTGCCTGGGAGCAGGGCTTTGATGAACAGTCACAGTGTAATGGAGGTAGCCCTGCCAACACACAGAACACAGGGACGGACACAGGCGGACAAACACATGCATGTGTGCAAACACACGCCGGAGTGTGGCAAGCATACAGTCGGAGCAGACAGGACACAAACGCACCCAGCGGAGCAGTGTCTGGATTGCTTTTAAAGGGATAGTTTGGATTGTTTGATTTGGGGTTGTATGTGGTACTTATTGACAGTTAGGATATTAGCTAAAGTAGGTGCTGGTTGGCATGTTTCTAGTCCGGAGGAGCAGAGTGGAGTACCAGCACAAGAGATAAGCAATGAATGATGTGGACACGGTCAGCAACAAAATACATTTTAGCCACTTATATAAGTTCCACCTCAAAAAAAGCTATATCAGTTTTAAGGAGCAATATAAAAATTGTATGTCAAAAAACAAGTACTGCCGTCCAAAATAGCGAGTTGGAGCAACAGACTGTATATTAAAGTTGATCAGCTGTTTATAACTCTCAGTTGTCTGTCAAAAATACACACTGGAGTTTGAGTTCAGTGACAGCCTGCCTTACTGCCTGCCAGACTCCATTAACATATTGCTCAGTTTAAACGTTCTAAACATATATTCCTTCTACAAGATTATTAAAGATTTCTTATGACTCATAAACAGACACTCATTCAGCAACATCCTGCATTAATTTGAGCTATAACTGATGTGAAACAGGCAAACAAATAAACAAACAAACAGAAAATTCTGTCCTGGAATAGAAATTTCAAAAGATAACACAATATATTGCAGATTTCTCCTTTAAGTGTACACTATATTTATAGCATTTCCCCTGCCTTACTTTGCTGTCAGACAGTTTTTATTCTGACGGGAAAATGCATTTATACAAGCCAAATATCCCAAGCAACCAAAGTCAGTAGAAAAAAATCAGTAATTTTGCCTTGCAGACCATGAACTAATAGACTGAAGCAGCGGTAAACCAACAGCTCAAGTGTTCTGTTAGGTGAAATTACTGATTCCACCTATAGCATTCTGATCGGAAAACGGTGTCTGAAAACAGGGTTGCAGCCAAATCCAGTACAATGGCAGTGAATGGTGACCACGGATAAAATGTAAAAGTAATGTCAGGGAAAGAAAAAATTGTTCTTGCATTTAAAATGATGGATTACATTTGCCAAGGCAGCAAAAAAGTCTTGTGAAATGTTTTAATAGATTTCTGGAAAAAAAAAAACACAAGGAGCAATTGACTTCAGTAGGTCATGGGAAACTGCAATGGAAATCAACAGCGGGGATGTAGCCTCTGACTGTGATAAATACAAGGGGCTCTATTCATCACAGGCATTAATTGAAGAAGCTGTGGAATAGAAAGACTCTGTAGATTTCCTTAGAATAAATTAGAACTAATCACAGAATACTGTACACAAAATGTCTCCATACTGCTCGTGTGGTGTAATCCAAGTGTCCGTGAGACGCTTTGTATATCTCTTAATGTATGCACGTGTGAAAAGATTGTGAGATATACGAAGTCTCACGATACATTGAATCCATATTTACATGCTACCTGGCTACAGTTGACATTTTGGGTAAAAACATGTTGTAAATGCCGTCTTGTGGTTAAATTTTAATGTCGCGGCTCACGGACACCACACGAGCAGGATGGAGACATTTTGTGTTTGTTTTGTGTTCTTTTTTTCAATTTTTATTTTATTTTATCCGTGGTCTCCATTCACTGCCATTGGCTGCAACCCTGTTTTCTGCTGAAACTCCAGGATTGTTCTGTGAACTGAAGATCTTCACCCATCCTCACATTGGCATCGGGGTGAGTACATATTGAGTGGATTATCATTCTGGGGTGGAATATCACTTTAACTGCAGCTTTGGCTCACATTCATACAGTATTCTGTGATTAGTTCTAATTTATTCTAAGGAAATCTACAGAATCTTTCTATTTCACAGCTTCTTCAATTAATGCCTGTGATGAATAGAGCCCCTTGTATTTATCACAGTCAGAGGCTACATCCCCGCTGTTGATTTCCATTGCAGTTTCCCATGACCTACTGAAGTCAATTGCTCCTTGTGTTTTTTTTTTTTTCCAGAAATCTATTAAAACATTTCACAAGACTTTTTTGCTGCCTTGGCAAATGTAATCCATCATTTTAAATGCAAGAACAATTTTTTCTTTCCCTGACATTACTTTTTCTCTCTCATAGGCATTCCAGTAGGTGAAGGAAAAAGTAAAATTACACCTGCTCTATCCCTCAACACCCCCAGAATATGCACTGATGCCTCAACAAAATCTCACGTGAAACAGATACAATCTCACTGCGCACGATCAGACAGTAAGATAGATGGAGAACAACACTAGCGCCGTGGTCAACACCATCAAAGCTCAGTATCACTGCTCCAGTAAAATGGCTGGCTGAAGGGCCTCGGATGTGGTAATTAAAGAAACGTTTGATCAATCCAAGTAATGAAGTGTCTAACCCACACACGCCACTGCCTGAAGCTCAGCTAGCATGCAGCTTCCATATCTCTTTGCATTCTTAAAGTAATAGTCTAATCTACAACTTTTTCAAATAATTGGCCATTTTCTTACTCTCACTCTGCCTGTGTCGAACATGATAGTTATTCAAACTCTGACTCCGGTTCATAAAAGCTTTTACAGTCGCTCTAGGAAAAGTTCCTCTGGCACACATAAGAGATGTGTTTTACATTTCCAGTGGCTCCAACAGCATTTCAATTATAGCTGCGGGCTCACAGCCGCAACTCTCACAGCCTTTCCAGTCAGCTGCGTACACAGATGCACACACCACTGACTGTTGTGTTTGGGGTTATGATAAGGCGCTGTGTGAGAGAGAGCTGCCTGCAAAACATGCAGCTGCTGCTGGAAAAAGTACTGGGCTTGACTTGTAAAAGTATTACCGCCACCATAGAATAATACTCCCTTAAATGTTTAAGTCCTACAGTCACATTTTACTTAAATCTGCGAAGTCTGACGTTTTTTGGCAACTTATGGGCACTAAGCTGTAAACACAACACTGAAATATTTTCAGCCTCAGAGATAATGTTTGGAAGCAGCTGCCTATTTACACATCTCACCCTTTCGGAGTCATGTTTCTGGCCTGCCGACAAACGTACACGTTGGGAAAAAAAACCTGCAGCAGGGCCAAAAGTCTCCAGGTCCTCCAAATACACCAAACAGCCATCCCATACTTTTTTCTTAAAGTCCAAAAACTTTTAAAGAAAAATCAAAGAAAATGCACAGAGTCCAGTAGAGTTCGATTACTGTAGTCAAGTGCAAGTACAGCAAACCGAGGGCTGGTCCGTGGAGAGCACGCCGGGCAAAAAGGAGCCGTCTTTTATACGAGGCTCCTCCAATTGTGGAGCTTAGTTTTCTGCAGTTTTCTGAGGCTCCTCCCTATTTCACACATCCAGGAATATGACACCACTGATCACAGAACATTTCAGTCAAATGGATTTTATTTTAATCTAGTATTATTCCTGTAGCCTAATGCACTGAAGCCTATGGAGTTACAATTACACTTTCACCATATATTTTGCTCCACCAAAATTGTTAGGGTTTCCTCAAGAGTCAATAAAATAAAAATGGATGGCACCATATTGACCTTACCACACATAAGTTCAACATTCACTCTCCTTTAAGTTTAGTTTTGGTCGCCGCCACCTGCTGAAGAAATATGTGACTCTTTATCTACTGAATGTTCCATTATGTTCTCCAGCTGGTAGCTAACTCTGTCTGTCCTTTGGTGTTGGGCAGGTAGGTCAGAGTGGGTTTTTAGAGCGTTTATTGCTAAAAATTGCTTCCTGCTGTGACCGAAAATGAATGAGACAAGGGCGTTGTCATGGTTTTGGGTTTCACTTTATTTATTTGTGTGTTACCCTCGTTTTGTTGCCAGTTAATCTTCATCTTTCGTGCCAAGCATCCTAGCTTTTATCACCAGTGTTTTCACTGTTTGGCCTTCTGTGTTTTCTTGGACTTTGCCTGTTTTATTTGGACTTTTTTGCCCATTGATTTGGATTTGTTTGCCTTTGGACATTTTGACCTGGTACCTGCCTATTCTTTTTCTTACTTTGTGTTTTGATTTTAAATCATTCTGGACTGCACCAGTCTGCCTTCTCTCTGTACATTGGGTCTGTCATCTTACTTCTGCCACTCACCTGACACAAACTTTGAAAAGTGTAGTTTTGGTCTCAACATTGCTGGGGCAGTTGATATTTCAAATATCAATTTTACATGTGTCCTGAGCCTTCAAACCCCCTCCATAACGGCCAGTCCAATGCTAGCATGCCCAAATTGGTCATATTGGAAATGTAGCCTCTGGGTGGGAACATTGAATTATCTAATATGACTTCACTGCAAAGATAATGTGAATGGGTTTACTCAAATATTGGTAGGAATAATTCTGTCCTCCTAAAATATTGGTAGGGACATGCCCCTACTGTCCATATGGAAACTTGTCCCCTCGCTATGAGAGATGTGAAACTGAACCAAAACAGTAAAGTTGTGGGCTACAAGACCAAAACAATGCTAAAGATGCTAAAAAATCTCTGCAGAGTTCTGCACAGTACTATTCTCCATGGCTTCTTCACTACAAGTGACACATACAATAAATTGTGTTATCCTCTATTAATTGGAAACAATTAATTATAGCTGCTTAGAGCTATAACATAGACATAGAGGCACATTTTTAGTAAAATATTCAAGTTGTACTAAAGTTTCAAAGTTTGTTTCACAGTGTTGCTACATTATATTTGGTTTATGCTATAATCTGATAGGCCTCCTTTTGAACATGGCTGTGCTGCTGTGCTTCAGCAATGAATTATTTGAACATTCTCCAAACCATGTCCCTATGGTGGCTCACATGGAAGAAGTTAGCCATTAGAGCTGTCTGCCAGGAAGCCTTTTTAACATGTGGTTAATGGTCTGTTTTATCCCAGAACTTGACCTTTTCCTCAAACTAAGTAATTCTGCTGCCTAAACTGAACCAAACTGTGACCAAAGATGTGAAAATATTTCTTCTAAAATGAAGGTAATAAGTCAGCTAATTCTAAAAAATAGTAGAGAGGACTTTGTCGCTCTTTATGCTAGTTCTCGAAGTCAAGTTTTCAGTTTTTTTCCTGACAGAGAGATTTCTGGCCGAAAGTCCTGAAGGCTAACTTCTTGTATGTGTGTCCTTATGACGCCCCCCCAAAAAACAAACAGAAAACACCAATAGGTGAATGAAAGCTCCTCATCTCATCACACATAAAAACACCATGTAATTTTGCATAAAACACTCCCGATGTCACCGCTGATTTGCATAAATGCATTTTGCATGATCAAAATAATAGCAAATATCTCCCCACACAAACATTTCTTTTCTTATTTCTCTCTTATAATATGTTGTTTATATATATTCTGTTCCTTTAGGTGTGTGTGTGTGTGTGTGTGTGTGTGTGTGTGTGTCAACTTGTGTAACAATAAATAAATAAATAAAAATCCAATCAGATTGCACAAATATTTTTAATGCCTATATTACTGGATAAATCTGTTGCATGCAGATAGATGAGATGAAACTGTGTTTGTGTGTGTGTTGATGTAGTGTGTGCCTGTGTACATCTGTGCACAGGAGTGTGTAGGAATGTCTGTATCCATCAGTCTAATTGTGATTATGGCATTTAATTAAGCCAGATGATTTCCACTTCTGTGGTAATCATTAGTTAGTGTGTGTGTTTCTGTGTGCACGTCTGCGTGTGTGTGTGTGTGTGTGATAGGAGTTTGGACTACGCCATTTCTTCAAGATTGAGGATGAAACTCTCTCTGTCTGTCTGTCTCGCTGCAGGATTAGCTCCGTGTCATTTTTCCTGGAAAAGAAAAAACTCTGTTGACACTGAAATCCTCATCAAATATCAAATGTCCTCTTGCTAAAAATAGTCACCTCGTGTCAAGCCAGGAAAACACTGGCATCTCCTACAGCAGCTGCAGCTCAAACAGGAGACAACATGCTAAAATGTCACCGTCATCACTCAGAACGGCTGCATCACCCATCTCTGTAGCCGACCTCTGTCAGAGGAGCCTCAACAATAATACAACAACAATAGAGCTGTTTGTGGGATGTGTGAAAGCTTGACTCACTGCTGGCTAATTAAATGACCTGTGAAAGCTGCTATGAGAAACACGACGCTGTGATACACAAACAGATGGAACTTTTTACAGGCATACGCTGCTAGCTAGCCAAGTGTGAATACAGCTAATTGGAATAAAAGCAACGTAAACATCCCCGCCACATATGTGTGGGTGCATGTGTAGATGTGATATGCATGAGTGGAGAATTTAATTGGGGGGGATTTCTTGTTTTGCTTGTCAGCTAATATGTAAGGGCATTTTAGACAGAACCCAACATATCTCACTTGATTTTCTGTCCCATCAATCTAACATCGCATCTACACACATACTTCAGTCACTTTATCGGCTTTGATTTTGCAAAGAGACATCAGGATGCGTTCATTAGCTCATAGCTGAGAAGGTGAAAGTGGAGTAGGGTAAATTGGGGACAGTTGTAACAAGGGACGGCTGCACCCTCTCCCCACCAGGGAGACAGAAGACACATTCAAAATCTGCTGCTGCATTTATAGAAAGAAAAATGTTTTCAAGGTGGAAGTATTTTTTTTCTTGAGCTGTATTTTTGTAACACTGTCTTCACCTTTAAAAAAAAAAAAAGAATTAATCAAAGCTTACTTGGTTTTAAACATTGTTTTGTTGACTTCTAAGTGACACGTTTAGCACGTCTCTGGGCAAATGTGTCTAGCTAGCACATGCTTAGCAACCTTATTAAAACAGACCACACAACAGTGTTTTTCAACAAAAAGTTAATTTGTGACTTTGCGATTGTCCCCTGATCATGTTGAAATTGTCCCTGGGGTTGGGGTCAGATGCAACATCCCACTTCTTACTTTCGAGTAAATATCACAAATGATATGCCACATGTAATCATCATTAAATTGTTTGGGTAATTAGCAGACAGATGTATGTTTTTTGGTTGATATTGTCCAAATAGTCTGCAGACAGTGTTGCAACTGTCCCAGGTCTCCCCTTCTTAGTCTTTTAAATGAAATATACTGCATGCAGATAATAGGTGAACCTATTAGTGTACTTTTGTTGATTTTTCAGAATAAATAAAGCCATAAAGTGTACATGCCACATACAAATAATTAAATAAAGAGACTGAAAAAGGTCTACCACAAGTTCATATGCCACTACATACACTATAATAGAAATGGGCTAATCTTAATTAAAAGTGCACTTGACTGATATGAATAAGCAAATATTTTTCCAGTGATTGAAAAATGCTCAGCCACCTATTACTACTATTGCACACTTGTACACACTACAGGCATTTGATACAAATTGAGTTTTGACATTGATTTAACTGTTCTTTTTGCTGGTATTCCACTGTACTTTAAATATGAAAGTAAAATATAGAATTTGTTCTAAATTATATATGAATGTGGAAAATAAATCCAGCAATTTATTGTACCACATGCACAATTAACATTATCCAGACAAATTATAATTTGTTCACGTGGATCATCATGTTTGATTAAGCTGAACAATTTGTGAGAAATAAACATTTTTTTCTAATATGTTTTTTTTGTCTTTATAAAGTAAAGTCCACTTTCCTGAGAAGTGTCTTAAAGGGAAAATAAACAGAACTGTTTTGCTTAAAATTATAATGGAGTAAATGTCAAAAAGTGTAATGGCTACAGAACAATGGCTTTAGAATAATGAGACCCTGCATGATTTTTCCTGGAAAATGTCATGTAAGGCACCCTCAAGCAGTAATTGTTAGTGTAACCATTAGTCGACTAGTTGTTGCATGTTTGTGATGTTACCTTAATGATTTAAATGTATATTTTGGGGGCATGAAGCAAAGTGCCTGTTAAAGGGACAGTCCACCCCAAAATAAAAAAAATACACATTTTTCCCCTGACCTGTAGTGCTGTTAACCATCTAGAGTTTTTTTGGTGTGAGTGAGATGTCAGCCATAGAGATGTCTGCCTTCTCTCCAATATAATGGGACCAAATGGCGCTTGATTTGAGGTGCTCAAAAAAAAAAAAGAAAAGAAAAAAAAACAACAACCAGTGTCTCTTTCGAGAAATCATGACCCAGTTTCTCAAAACAATCCACAGACCTTGTTGTGAGCAGTTTCATGTAGGAGCTACTTTCTTTCTGCAGTAGAATCTACTGCTACTATTTTAGAATCTACTACATGAAACTGAATTAATTGAGAAGGCGATCTGTTGTATTTTTCTGTTTCATAATGAAAATAGGTGTAGGAATATTTCCTTTCTTTACATTTTGTGAGTTTAACCATAGTTTTCTTCTTTTTTTTTAATTTACTGGCAGTGGCAGCTAATATGTGATAAATCTTCTATTTTGAGCCATTACTACTTCGATTCTGACGCCAACAACGCAGCAAGACGACATTTTAAGTTGGTTATGTGGCCTACTCCATGTCTGGCTCGCATTTTTCCTGTGTTTTGTCGCCAGCTAACACCGTGACCTAAAAATGGCCTATAATGCCTGGTTTTAGGTGTTGCTGCAGCCCTGGCAGCACTTCTTGCTTCCAAGCCTTTTAGCTGTCTCCAAACAGGTACCTTGGCTGCAGAAGAAAAGAGCTTTGGTCTCATTTGACACACCAAAATTGAAGCAAGGTCGGAGTAGGGGCATGCTGACACACCTCACAACACTTTTGGTGCGTGTTTGGCCATTTAAATCAATAGGTGTTACCTCTAAACACGTGTGGTTTTCTTGACAACTCATGTTGGATCATGGAAATATTACGCCTCAATGCATCTTTATTGAGTGAACTGATTTACTAATTGCGATCACATTTGCAACAGCCTAAACATCAAGAAGCATCAGCAGAGCTGTAACAATCCGAACGGACTGATCTGCTCAACTGAGTCGTTACTCGCTTAAGCTGCATATTTTCCAGGTTGTCATGCCCGCACTGAGCAGTGCTTCCATAGTTTCACACGTGTCTTACAATTTTTTGGTATGTGTCTTCCAGACCTTTGAGAATGTGTTAAGCCTGAAACCATTTTTGTCAGTAAACTGCAAATGGAGAAGAAACATATAAAATAAACCAGCAGCAGGGGAAGTAGACTGAAGCTGACATTTGCCTTCCCTGGCTAGAGGCAGAGACAGATAGAGTCCAGCCTGAGAATTAGAAAGTCTGCAGCAGTGAGGGGTAAGGGAGGACACCCAGAGCCTCTCGCGCAGCAGTTAGCCCGGCAGTTCAGTACAGTTTACTCCAAACTAAATCCAATTTGGCGTGTTTGCAAAGGCTGGGAACTGCTGTTGAATATGGCACTGTGAGCTGATGCCAGTATACTCACTGAGACTGGAGGTCTGTTTGTTTATCACCCAGAAATTAAACGCCCCGCTTTTGAGCAAATATGAGCCAAAGTTTAATAGTCCACTTATAGACTTTCAGCAGGTCTGAAAAAAGGCTCATACAGTCAGTTACACTCTTAGAAAATAAAGACGCTAAGAAGAACCATAAAGGGTTCTTTGGCTTGGCGCCATAGGGGAACCCTTTTTGAGTGCTGGTGGAAGGTTTTATAAAGATTCAACTTGGACTATTGTGAGAGAGTTGTACCTAGAAAGGTTTCCCACAAAACCCCCTATGAAGGGTTCTGCAGTGAACTTTTCTATGGTGTAATGGTTCCATCCAGAACTCTCTCTGGGGGTTCTATCAAGAACTGTTCCACCTTCTGGGTGTAAACAAGAAACCACCCAGGGGGTTCTACCAAGAACTTTTTATCCCAAATGTTTTATTTAGAATCCACGCAGGGGGTTCTACCAAGAAATCTTTCATATAGCAAAGGTCTTATCTCGAACCCACCGGATCTACTGGGAACTTTTTCTGAGCCCAAAGGTTATATCTGGAACCCATTCAGGGGGTTCTACCAAGAAATCTGTAAGATTCCAAAGGTTTTATCAAGAACCCAACAGGGAGGTTCAACTCAGAACCCAGGGGGTTCTACTGAGAACCTTCTTAGATTATGATACAAAAAACCCTTGACACACCCTTGATGAAAAAGTTCTTTAAGGATTTTAACAGTCCTTAAAGAACTCCTTTTTCAAAAATGGTTCTTTGGATGAAAAGGGTTCTTAATGGAACCTTTAATGTTACAAAGAACCCTTGACGAACCGTTTTGGAACCCTTCCTTATAAGGGTGTAGAAGTACACACCAGAGGTAATCCTGTATCAAATGGAAAGAAGGATGACCTTCATCGGACATTCATCTGTGTTCAGTTTTTAAACTTCAGCCGTGAGCTAAAAGGACATTTGGAGATCTAGGGGTGCTTCTGGGTGCTATAAAAAGTATCTGTGAACATTTTCCATTAGTAATTTCACTTCTAATTAAGAAAAACTTGTGCAACGTGACAGCATTTCCACTTGAATAAGGTATTTTGTTAGTCTTCACAATCAGTAGCAGTGTCCTCCCTAACCCGACCCTCCCTTGTTTTTCTCTGTTTTTCTCTGTCCTGTTGTCATCTGACAGCAGCAACAACAGAAGCAGCAGTGGCGGCGGTGGTGACAGTGCCAGAGGCCACGCTGCTCTGCCACACAGCGATCTGGCAGTCTGTTGCCTCCTTCCCCTCCCCTCCTCCTTCTTCTCCTCCCCCTCGATTCCTCTCGGCCTCCTCCCCCGGCTCCCTCTCTGTCTCAGCTGATAGACACCTGAGCAAGACAAGGGGTCAACCTGGCCACCGTGCGTGTTGGCCCACCTCCACCGTTTGATGGATAGTGTATAACTCAGTGTGTGTGTGTGTGTGTGTGTGTGTGTGTGGATGGGTGTTTTTATTTGGCAGGCCTTTTGTCGTTCTGTCCTTTTTTATCCTGCAGTTTTGGCCCTTTCTCCAGTTGCTGTCCCACTCATCTATATTAGGTAAGTTTTGCTCCACTTGACTGTCTACAGTCACATTTTTGATTTATGCATAGAAGAAATGCCAGATATGTTAAAAGAAATGCTAAAATATTGAAAAAAGTTTTAACGCTTGGCTGAAGTGGGAAAGGCTGCATATTGCAAAGTCAAGATGTGACAAAAGATGATGGAAACAAGCATTCATGTTATATTCTAACCATTATAGGCTTCAGCTCTACTCCCGTCTGCAGCAGGGTTGAGCGGTTGGATAAATATATCGCCAACCGATGATGGGCTGAATCCATGGCACGATTTTTGGACAATATTTGTCATGTTCTCTTGCTAGCACAGTGGTCTACAGAATGACAGCCACTGCTCCGTGACGTGCTCTCATCCAGCGGCACAGTACAAACCCACTCAGCCAGAGCCGAGTGCACTGAGCTGGATGAGGAATGATGGGTAAACAGCCTGCAGAGTCCGACTCTTTGCTCTCTTTTCACGTGGTGAATTCAAAATTTAATTCGACCAAACCACAGTGTGTTTTACAATGAGTTAACAAGACAGTTATATGGTATATATGGTTGTGCTTTTCTATTTAAAAAAGAAAATAGGTGTGACAATAATGTAGTGAACAGTTTTACAGTTTATGTAAAGTAGTGAATTCGCTGCTTGCACACATCTCCCAGGTGAGACTGAAGAGGACAGGAGTGGTGGTGGTGGTGGGGTTAATATATTGCCAGCTGCTGGCTGATGGGCTGACGGTGGCCGGTTGGTAAATTTGAACATATCACCCATCCCTAGTTGGGCCATATGGTGCGTGCTAACACAAGGTCACATGATTTTACCACTGCAAATAAATTTCCAATCTCAAAATAAATTTTTTACCTCAGGTGGTGCATGCCCCTGTCACCTGAGTCATTAGATGTGTTAGTGTTAAGGCTCTTAACTTTCATAAAGGACATAATGGAAATGGACCCCTGACTTCCTCCCTACGCAGACATGGTCGCTCTTTTCACTATGTTCGTCCTTTGCATACTGACTTATGTGCCACAACCTAACCAAACCAAACTACTAGCTAGCAGCAGCTAGCAGGAAATACATACACAACTCAACATAGCATTTTTAGACATTTTAATGTAGAAAGTTGATATATAGATTTAACACCTGTGCAACATTTCAATGGAAACATTATTAGAACATTTGTTCTGAGTAGCCCTGCCCTACTACATAGTCACATAGTAAAACACATTCACATGTACGATCTGCAGAGAATTATTTGACTACTAGCCACCGGCAGATGAACTGCTTTGCTCATGGGCACAGTGATGGTAGTTGGTAGTCTCCCCCACCAAATTTTCTCAGGATGGCATGGGATTTAAACTGTGAAGCCTCTAGTCACAAGTCTGCATTTGTAATCTGCTGCCCTGCTGGTTCATCAGCCTCCCTCTCTCCCTCTTCCACTCCACCAGTATTTATTTTCCCTCCCTGGGCCAGACAGATGGGAGTGTTCAGGAATAAAAGCGTCAGTATTTACCATATTATTTACTAGCATCAGCGCTATTGCCCCTTTGGCCAGGCTAGCCTCAGAAAAAACACCTCCTTTTCCTCGTCCTCGGCTTACCTGGACCATTTAGGATTTATGTGGGACAACTATCCTGTTGGAGCCATTTTGTAGCTTGATCAAAGATGTGTCAGCGCTGGGATTCACTGCACTGACCCACAGGTTAAGAGTGTGTTTCGCACACTGTGTAGCTTATATATCATAGTGTGACAGATGAATGGTTCTGTATCTCCGTGGACAACCTGTAACCAAATACGGACACTAATGGATTTCTCTCTGCAGTGTGAGTGTGACAAAGTCATAACAGGTGAGTGACTGAAATTATATTATGACAAATGGCTGAAGATATTAATCTGGAGATTTTATAGTATGTCGTGTAAGGGGAGACTGGGGTAAGATGAGCCAGTAGGTAAGTTGGCCCATCCCTTGTTTCTGCGCAACTATGCACATTTGCTGGCAGGAAGTAGCCATAATTTATCTCTGGCTGTGATGGAGAAAAGCACATTAGAGAGGTGTGAAGTATTTATGTATGCAAAAACTTTTTTTTTTTCGCCCATCAAAGTAATCGGGCATAAAGCCTGTTATGCCATGGCATGTGTACTGTATATGTATGGTGATTTACCAGTGTTGCCTCGGTCCTGACCTTCAAATCTTCCCACTCCACCGAGTTAACAGCTTCTCTGGTCTGGCATCCTGACAGAGATAACAGCATAACAGTGGATTCTTGAAACAAAGAAAAAATGATCAGCGCTCTGAGAAGACTAACGATTAGCTAGTCAACTCCACTGGTCAGGATAAAGGTCACTGTCAAGCAGTGCACCACCAGAAACCACGGAGGAGTAATAACAATGGTGGCTGCTATAGACAAGATACATGCTGCTATAGAGGTGGTTTAAGACCGTGAAAGAAGTGCGTAAATAAGCTCGGGTTGTGGCATGATAGTAACTGTGTTGTGTTTGCTGCTGCTCTAAACAAATAAAAAGTTCCCCTTTATGTAACGTGTTTATGCAGCAGCAGAGCTAACCACTAGCTAACCCTAATTAGCATTTCTCTACCCACAGATCTGCAGCTCTGTATCTCCAAAACATATTTGGGAGACCTCTGTTTATAGCCTAACATGTAGCTGATAACTAGCTAATGTCAGCGATTCACAGTGTGGAGTCGGACCAACTCTGCTGCGAAGAGTACATGAAGACAGCAGAGTAACTTTACTTATTTCTTTTCTGTGGCAGCAAACACAACACGCAGCTGATCTACACACTTAATGGTTGACTAAAGTAATTACTAATTAATTAATTAATTAGTTCTTATATTTTCTATTGATAGGAGACATTTTGTAATAAGGGTTAATTATTTTTTGTCCTGGTAGAGGATGTGTTGACACTGTGTCATTTACATGATAGAAACCTCCTAGTTCCTCACATAGGTTCACCTACACAGGAGATAATCTGATAAGATTTTTGATTGCTTTGATGCATATATTTGCATATTAATGGAAAAAAAACTGTTTTCCTTTCATATAATCCAGAGTTCGTAGCTATGATACAAAATGTGTTTGTATCAGAGTACATGTATATGTTCCGTTATGCAAAAATATAAAAACCTTTTTCCCCCAGATTGTTTTGTTTTGTTTTAAGCTTTTTTAGGGTCATCAATAAATCAGTATCATATTTTTTGTGCTGTATTGTCAGCCCCAAAAATCCAAAATTGGTTTGGCACTATGTGCGTAACAGACTATATTAAATACATGACTGTGTTTACAGAAGAACACTTGTGTTGTGAAACTGTCTACAGAAACTCATGTCTTCAGTTACCATGGGGACAAAACATCATCAATAACCTTAAGATGAACTGTTTTTTTAAGGCTGAACAAGGCGGTACGTGTGTGTGTTTCTGTGTACAAGCACAACTTTGTGTGTATGTGTGTGTCTGATGCTGGGAGTGTGTAATTATGGGCAGATTATGGGAGAAGCGGACGGCATGAGGCAGTCTTTGATGGGATTAAGCACTCAATTACCCAGCTAAATCGCCCACTCGCCACCCCCACCCCCCACCCCCCCAACTTTCAGGTTCACACACTTCACACGCATGCATACACAAGCTTGAACAAACACCTTTGTGCGCACACAAATACGTACTCACAGTGACGGCTTTCTCCTTTTCTGCAACCAAATGCATGAGCCATGCACACCTCACACAATAAATCTTTTTTCCTTTTTTTTTCTTTTTTCTCATCCAAAGCATTGGCCCATCTGATAGTAAGTCCACGTGTCTCATCTCGGGTGTACCGAGCACTTTCGCTGTTCCTGTGGCGATGGGATTTTAACTGGAGAAGCCATTCTGGAAAGAATTGTGTTCTTCCACACATTTAAATGGTATATATCTTTAAAAAAAACTTGACTAGACACTCTTACCAGGTGTTGCAGACTCTGTGAATGGGCTAGTCTTATCTGAGACTGTCTGGAATATACTTACCACAGAGTCCTGCGTGGGTTCAGTTTTTCAAACCTACCCCCACGCGCACCTGCAAAGAGAACCAGAACCGACTCATTACCTGCAATTGTCAGTCAAATCTGCTTCCACCTGGAACCATGAATATAAGCCCCACAACCTGACCCATACCCCTGATTTAACACACACACAGCCATTCACTTATGTTCTCAACTGGCGCAGCACCTGTGCTTCTGCAGCTGTTGATCTGGTTCCATAGAGTCGACGAGCCTAGCTTCAAAACTTTTAGAAACCTTTTTCAAGCAGCAAAGCCACTGAGACACTGGTCTCACAGTCTTTCAGCGCACCAAAATCCTCCCAAACGTCTGAGTTGGCCTTTGATGATGTATTGTCCACAATTTGGTATCCTCCACTGGCTATTTTTGCCTTCATGTCATCCATTTTAGCCAGCAGCTAGTCTACAGAGCTGTCAGATTAAACAGTGATGTCCCATTGTTTGGCAGGATGTGGGGTCAAAGGTTGTTTCATAGGCTTTCACAGTAAAATCCTGGCGGCTGATTAGGCTTCATATTACTGTACGAGCTGATGTACATGTTAAAAATACCGCACAAAAATTTTCACTCCTGATTTGTCCAGAGGGGGGAAAAAATAATATCATATTATATGTGTTATAATGTTCCTCTCACCTTTTGTACGACTGCAATTAGTTCATTTTTACTCATGCCCGGTCCCTTGAATCTATAGAAGTCTATTGTTTTTGTGAGTCACCTGTCGGGTCCCTGGTGCAAGACTCTAACTTACCTTTTAAGAGTTTAGGGGACTGCGTAGAACATGTAAGTTAGTCTTCATCCTTGAAGCCTTTTCCTTATCAGTAAACCATTGAATGAAGCTGTAATGCATTCATAGCTGCTCTGAAATGGTAGCTATCTGAGCTGAGACACTAGTCGAACTAGATGGTACTCAGCTTGTGGTGTTCAAAGCTAAAAAAAAAAATAAATTCAAAAAATTCAAAACCAATGTTTCTTTCCAAAAATCATGACCCGGTTACTAAAGATAATCCACAGACCTTGATGTGAGCAGTTTCATGCAGGAGCAACTTTCTCTCATCGCAGTAGAATCTGGCCTTTGGAAGCAGGGAAAACAAGCTTGAACACAAACACATTTTTACCTCTTAAGCTGATGCGGCGAGCTTGTTACCAAACAGCTGCTGACAGTAGGCTATTTACACATCCAGCAGACACGGAGGAACATTAGCATTAATTTGGAGTCGTGTTTCTGGTGTCATGGTGAAAGTTAGTGCAATATTTTTTTTTCTGCCCCTTTTAACTCTTCACCAACCAAAACAGCCAAAAAGCAGCACCAGCAAGAGCAAGGCTGACCCAAAACAGTAAAAAAAAAAAGAAAAAAAAAAGAACCCATAAGAATGAGCTACAGCGCTCTGTAAAGCTGACAGGAACTGGCTGCTGATAATTCTCTGTGGGATCATCAGTCTAAACGACCCTCTTCTCACCCAAGAAGCCACGTGATCCACTGCCAGTCTAAAAATATTGATTATGTCTGCTTCAATAAAATATTTAAAAGTAAGATTTTAACTGAAATTAAAACTGGCAATGATGGCCACTGGGTATAGCTTCAATAGATTACATCAGGCCTTAAAGTGAGTAGATAAGCTAATGTGAAGCCAATAATGAAGCTAACAGTACTGTGTTTATTTGACAAGATTCAAACATATAATTCTGAAAGGACTTTAGTCAGTAACATTAAAGGAGAAATATGCAATATATTTACTGTATTAAATCATAAAATCACCATGACATGTCACCAGAGATGAAGGAGACATGCTAAGTTGAAATATCGATTTCTATTACAACAATGTTCTCCTTTGAAATTTTCACTGCAGGGCAGAATTACTGTTATTGTTTGCTTGTTTCACATTTATTAGAGTTTACATTTATGCTGAATGTTCACCGAATGACTAAGCGTCTTTTTATGAGCAGTAAGAAATTATTAATAACCTTTTATAAGGAGTAGGTTAAATTAAGCAAGATGTTAATGGAGTCAGGCAGGCAGTAAGGCAGACAGACAATGAAATCTATTTCCAGGGTGTGTATTTTCAGAGCAGTGGGCTTTTGTTTTCAAGAAAACAGGCTTAGCTTTCAAATGGCAGACAAGTGACAGTTATAAACAGCTGATCAACTTCCAGTGGAGGACTAGTCATCGCTTATCATTGTCAAAACATAATGTTGTGCTTGTATTTGCGTTCC
>JAJHUR010094517.1:0-12947 GCA_027495735.1 Lutjanus campechanus | reverse complement strand
TGGGACTCGCCTGTCTTGACTTGGGACTTAAATGCAAAGACTTGAAACTTGCTTGTGACTTGCAAAACAGTGACTTTGTCCCACCTCTACAAAAACAAAAATGAAATGAAAATCAACATTGCAGGAAATTCTTCTGCTCGGTCTTTCCGTTGATACTAGTGACACATAGTGTTTGTTAGAGTCTGATCACATCTTGCCTCCATGTTCACGGTGTCACGTAGAGACTGTAGACGGAAACTGAGGTGTTATCTGAATAGCAACAGGCCTGCCACAGGCTATTGATGCTGCTAGACAGTATTAGTGCCCACCAGAGCTGGGTCCTGTCTACACATTCACACACATGTGCACAAACATACAGTACATACACACACATACACACGCAGGCGTACAGCTGAAGTAAGGATGTGCTGCAGTATGGCTGCAGTGGACAAGTAAGAGCGGCATTACAGTACAAACTAAAGTCAGACTTAAAGATGTATTTGCACATGCAAATGTGGGCAAAGTCAAAGATGTGAGACACACACACACATTGGACTCAACACACAAAGATGTTCTGTAAACACAGCTACACATAAAGACACATGCATACACACAGAGGCAAATCTGAAGCAGAGATTATGTGATATTTTAATAGTGGAGACAGATTTTGATAGTGTATTTACTGGAACAGCTAGTGCGTGTGAGAGTGTGTGTGTCTGTCTATCAGTCTGCATTGTGTATACATGTATATTTCTCTGCTGAGCAGCGATTGTGGGTTGTTTTTTGTTTTTTTTGCTTGTGTGGCTGGATCTAAAATACAAGTGTCATCAAAGTCGGTGCCATATCCACCATCTCTCTACAGTATGTATGTGTGTCTGTGTGTGTGTGCGTGCTGACGGCCTGATACTCCTCCTTAGGCATTTGAAGCCAATATTGACAGGGTTAGAGCCATGGATTGTTACACACATGGACACACACACAGATTGGGAGAGAGGGAGAACTCCAGATGGGACTGTGGAAAGAGATGGTTGCAAACACAGACACACTGCTCTCGGCCAAACACAGACCAAAATATTTCTCTCATATCTCTGACTCCTCAGTGTCCTTGATAGCAACACTTCTTTTTAAGATCCTAATGGTTCAGACTAATTTACGACGTTTGTATTATACACAGTAGGCGAGGTGATTTGTTCATTTTTAACAGGGGAGAATGATCCTAACCCTTTAGCAAAAACTATATCTCCCCTAAAACATTTTGTCACAGAGGTGGTTTGGTCTGCGAGTGCATTTTCAGTAGTAGTAGAAATATTACAGCAATAATACAGGCAGCAGTGTATCTCTGTGATCGTTTTGCTCAAATACAAGGCGCTACTTGTCACTGTGATCATAAAGGCGACACTCTCTAGAGTCTATAGGCTACAGTATAGTTTAGACTTGAGTGTTGTGTCAGAAAATATTATAGATCCAAGGTGAAACTGACAAAAGGCACAATTACAAATCCATCTGCTGCTTCAGCACCATGGACAGCTCCATTGATTTATCAATACGCAGCACAGTTAGGCTGCTGATATCTCAGAGCCATGGTCAGGGTCATATATTCTAAGCCTCAGTCAAATAAAGAATCAATGAGTCAGGAGGATCAACATAAACAATCATCGCTTTGCTCTCGCACTCTTTCTGCTATGAGGGGAGATGACAGGTTAATAAGGGGGATGACATAACTACCCACCTCCTCTCATATCACCTGATTTGACTTATTTTTTTCCCCTAGCATTACCAGTGCCAAAACACACTGCTATGAAAAGAATGCCACCTTAGCTCAAGATGACACAAGAGTAGTTTTGCCAGAGTAATCATAAGAGGACAAATGGCAAAACAAAAAGGTAGCAGTGTCATCAAATGCTCCTAAACAGTCAAACTGAGATGAGAATTAATGTGTGGGCTAATACAAATGCATGAGGCTTTGATGGTGTATTTCACAAGTGTTAGTAGCTGGAGGACGATGAATGGTTTGACATTATACCTTCGGAGAATTACAGTAGAAACAGGGTATTGTTGTTTTAGAGAAGAGGTGTTCGCACGAGATAGCTCCAAGTTGTGAGTAATTGGATTCAAAAAGGTGCCTGAATGACGAGGAACTTACTCACCGTAAGCTTCCTGTAATGACCTGGTTCCCTAAATAACTCGTTTATTAGAAACGCAGTTTCTGTAATCACTGTGAAAGATTAGAGAACCCTGGTTACTGGAGCTAGATTTCTGTTGGGGAGATTTCCTGGCAGTGCAACTTGTTGTTACTCCCAGCTGGTCAAACAGCAGCTTGATCAGTGGCTGCATGCTTCAAACTTGACACTCTACATACTTCCTCAGTGTCAGATTTCCACGTGCAGGGCTGCACAGTCGAGTTAGTAACAATTGCTGAGAAACATAATCAGCATGTGGTGAAAAGATCGTGATTTGGGTTGAGATAAGTATGTATATTAAGTTACTGAATGTACATTCTGTACATTGACGTTTGGTTTTACACCAAAACACTCCTGGGTGAAAGTGCCGTGTCTGTTTGACTCATCCATCCAGTCCAATCTCCTCCGTATGCTTACTTTCTTGTTCTTTACTACATCACCTGACTCTGACGGCACATCAAAATACTGCTAGAGGGGCGCCTCTGGAAATTATGCTAGAGGGGTGCCTAAAGCATCATAGTGTGAAGTGTAGGGCCACTGGCCAAGCTGCCGTATTTGATGCATTAGTGAGAATGGGCTGGTGTATACTATCTATTACCAGAGTTCTAACAGTTATTCTACAAAAAGCATGTGCTTGAAATACAGGGAGAGAAAGTAATAAAGTAACAGCATGTAGATGGATAAAAGGAAATATCCAAAATCTGGCTATAAAGTCAACTGATGCTCAAATTAAAGTCGGAATGAGTCAGTCTGCACAGCTTAAGAGGAGGATATTTGTATAATTGTGACATATTTACACTGTAAATAAAATTGTGCTTTCATTTAGTGCTTCAATGGTATAATATAAAGTACTTCAATGGTTTCTTTGTACATTTTTTTCAATTTGTTTTATGCTTTTGCAAGAATATTGTACATGAATCTGTAAAAATTGTACATCCATTGCTTTCTGCACTCAGGCTGATCCATTCCAGCTTACCAGTCACTCACCTCCTCTGCTAGCTCTTAACATCCTGACAACAGCAGCAGTAACAAAAAAAACGAGCAAAAACATCCCATGATTACATCTGATATCTTTTTTTCCCATGAGCATCCTGTCGCTTCTCCCCTTTCTTGATTCTATCCTCAATAAATAAGTAAATAAACAATTAATTCTCATTGTTCTGAAACAATGAAAAATCAGTCAAATAATTGTTGCAATCATGCATTTGTGTCTCTGAATAGGCAGGGAAATTCTGCTAAACGGAAAACTGAATGGCTGAATGAATTTACTGGTTTTCTCTCTGCAACAACAACAACAAAAAAGAAAGAAATCTGAGACAGTTTGACACAATTTGACCATCATCACTGATGACAGGATGTCTTCGAATTCAAAGACACGGGGGTAAAATGAATTTTATGTCCATTACAAGCTTCTCTTTACTCCGCTGTTGACTGATGCAACTGAATGTTTCCTGCGTCTCCCGACTCTTGTTTTCTTTGTGCGGTGTTCATGGGACCCTCTTTGAGAAATTGTTCATGTCACTTATGAAACTCTGGGATTTCTACCTGTTATAGTCTCCATGTTTGAAACTTGTCACCTTGATAAATCCTTCTATCTTGATACATCACTTAACAGCACTCTTGCTGCAAAACCTACTGAAGTCCCACACACTGGCACAGTGTGGTGATTTATTCTGCTAGAGAAAGTCTGCTTTCCAACCCATATGGGGCAGGTCTGATCTTTTCATGGCTGCCTAAACAGATAAAAATCAAATTAAATCTGTTTTCCCCCCTCTTTAGCCTATCGCAGCTCATGCATGTTCGCTGTTCTCCAGACATAGACACAGATTTGTGTGTATCGCTATGTGCAACAGTTCAAAATTCATGTTAACGGATTAGCGAAAAAAGGATTGTGGAAGTCACAGCCATGCAAATCAGAGAGAGAATGGGAGTACAAATGTTTCAGCGATCAGTTCATTGCCAGTATCAGACAGCCACGACACTGGATCTGTGCCAGAAAATAAGAAAAGTCAGGCTTTGTTTTGCCAGCACGAGTTCAGCCTGAGAATAAAAATGTTGCAGTAATTTAAGCATATCTACAGAAAACAACGAGAGTGCTGGAAAAGAGAGCTGCAGCCTTTCAGAGTCAGGTCTAAATTTAGCTTTGGGATGCTTAGCTTAAAAATAACAAAAATATGAGGGAATGGGAGGAAAGAAGGAAAAATTACAGGTGAAACAGATGTCTCAGGTTTCTCACCACGACCTCTCTGACTCGAGTCTCACACCCTTTAATGTCTCTCTCTATCTTCCTGTTTCCTGTCTTTGGCTCCACCCCTTCCTGTCCCGTCCTGTACCTGCCTTGCCCTTACTCCGATAGAGAGATTCACACATGGAGAACTCTGAGCGTGGGGTATTGTATGTTTACTTCTAGACATCAACACATCCACTCCGTTCCTCACTGTGACTCTCACCTCGCCTTTTTTTTTTTTTTTTTTTTTTTTTTTTGGCTTCCAGCAGTTTGTCCAAATGCATCTTATGACTGAGGCTACACCTGGAAAATGGATGTGGTATTTCCTTTAAGAGTTCAAATCAAGAATATTTTCTCATGTTTAAAAATAATTCATCAGCTAAATTACACAAAAGAGCCACAGGATAATGTCACCAACTAAAAATGAAAGTTATTAAATGTCTTTCATGTTTTACTTTGAAGAAGTAGGAAGAACTCTATAGAGAGCAGATATATAATCTGGATTTCAGTTTGGGACAGCACACATCCTGCCTTATAAATAAAGGGATTGTTCAGATTATTTAATGTGAGGTACTTCATAATGAGTGTATTAGCTACAGTAGATGCCAGTTTTAATGCCTCCAGTTAGGAGAAGCAGAGAGGAGTGCCAGCATGGTAGCTAAGCAATGGACTAGTATGGGCGGGGTCAGGATCAAATGTATTGTTGTCGCTTAGAAAAGCACCACTGTATCAGTTTAAGCGTACACTATATTTAGAATATTTTCACTGCTTTACTTTGCCATCAGGCAGTCTTTTCTGACACAAAACTGCCCTAATATAAGCCAAATATTGCTGTCCCTAAAACCAACCAATGTCCATAGGCAAAATCAATGATTTTACCTCTTAGAAGATGGAGTTGTTTGTCTACCATTGCCTTGATCTGTCAGCTTGTTTGTGTATTCATGTGACTTCTGTGAATTTGAACCATACTTTTAAAACACCGAAGTCACACAATAACGCAAACAAACCAACAGATGGAGGAAACGATAGACCAACAACCCCTGCGTTGTGCAAGGTAAAAATCACTGATTTTGTCTATGGAGTTTGGTTGGTTTGGAGAGAGCGATATTTGACTTGTTAAACGTCAGTTTCCGTTTAGAAAAGGCTGTCTGACGGTAAGGTGAAGCGGTGGAAATATTCTAAATATAGCATACACTACACTGATATTGAAGTCGATCTTTATTAGGTCACTAAAATACCCTTTGTTGCTGACCCTGTCCACAGCAGTTCATTGCTTAGCTTCTGTGCCGGTACTTCTCTCTGCTTCTCCAAACTGGGGGCGTTCCATCCAGCATCTCCTCACTTCAAATAATACGAACTATCCCTTTGTTATCTTATCAAAAAAAAAAAAAAAAAACCAATTTGCTTGAATTTCACTTTGAAGAAGTGGCAGAACAGGTATCTAATTTGGAATAAACCTCAATTTTAGCTTGAAGCAGCACACATATCGCCTTATATTTAACAGTATAATAATGTGCTGACAGCGTGCACACACGTGGTAATTGCTGTGGTTACAAATCTCCAAATTGCTGAAAAGAGCCACAGAATGTGCTGTCCTAAGCAACATTAAAAGATGTTGTGGGAGCTACACATCCTTTTTCTGTAAGAGTGTGAAATATGAAATACCTAATATTTTAATCTCTGTGGCACACGTGTCATTTTCTCCTGGCTGTTTTAGCACCGAGAAGCTGGATCCTTCTTTTGATGCCATTTAGCAGCCAGATCTGTGTCACTAAGTGGTTGAAATTTAGGTGTTTCTATTCATTTTAAAATCTAATGCAAGCCATTATAGAAGTCCTCATTTATGCACTTGTCTTGCTTCTTCCCTGTATTAGCATCATTAGGGTATCTTCTTTTTTTGTTTTCCTCAATGGATGAAAAATCATCTTAAGTAGTAATATGTGAGAAAAATACTGTAAATGGGACTTTTAAAATGGCTGAGTGTTGTGTTTGAGGTCATTATTAGTTAACAGAGAGACAAGTTAACTAATGTAAGATGCTTTTGGCATACCTCTCCTAGTATATTTGATCATTTATGTCAAGTCATCTGTGCATTTACATCATTATTGCACGTCATCTGTGCTCACTGATTTTATTTATTCTTTTATTTTGATTTTCTTTCAAAACGTGCACGTTTAAAACAAACATTATGACTTTCACTGCATCCTCTCATCACCTCCGTATGGTGAGAGATGTTTGGATTGTCTGTCCGATACTTCCCCAGTCATTTGCTTGTGATGCATTGTCAGTAATCTTGATGTCTGCACCTGCAGTCAGTTGAAAATGGAAAGCAAGAAAGTCAGAAACCAAAAATATAAAAAGTGTTCCATATTTCTGATGCTTTCTATAGTGGGAGAAGGTTGGCATAATTGATTACATCTCGCCATAAAGCAAGCGATCACGCAGGGATTTTCAGAAGCGAGATGGGAGCCAGCCGGCCGCCCCCAACATTAGAAAAAAGGTTAAATAATTAGAGCCACTTCGTAGGTCAGAAATTATGCGGTTGGCTTCAACAAATATAACAGAGGTGGGAGATTAAGAGGGAGATATGTGGTAATATCTTGCCGAATGAAATGTGACGCTTCACAAATATCTCCACCCACACTGTTCTGGGCTCAAAGACAATCCACTCTGTGCCCGTCATGGTAACGATCGCTTTGGAGGCTTTTTTTTTTTTCTTCTCAAATTAAAAAGCAGCCTGAATTTAAAGCAGCTACATGTCTTTACTTGAACACTTATTTCTGTGACTTACATTTGATCTGTAAATTAGACGGCACGAGCTGTACTTTTTACTGAAAAATCACGCAGCCTCAACTGCATTTTGTCACAGGTATTGAAAGGTGTTAGGTTCACTTTGCTGAAATCTGTGTATCTGCCAGAGGTGGAAAAAGGGGGATTTGATAGTGACGTGGCCTTGCTGGAGGATGTAGTTCATAGTTTGATGTGAATTTCAGAGGGGAATTTAAAGGTGATGGTTGAAAGTGATGTCAGTTTGAGCAGCCTGGTCACGTAAAATATCCTTAAAAAGCACACTGTCTAAAAATTCAAATAAAAAGGAAAATATTTCCCCATTCCAACATTAATTAAGATCAAATAAAACCAGAACCTTCAGGCAGTTGTTTGACATTGAACTAACGCTGCATGGTGAATGGGTTTACATTAACCAGGGTTCAATTCCCTCTTCCATAAAGTCTTTAACTGAGAAAAGTTTTATGTTGAATGTCTAAAACCTCATTTTAAACTCACCTAACATGGTTTTAGTTTCTAAAGCTCTACTTTAGGTTTAAGCATAGTTTCAATCAAAGCTGTTTGTTATCAAATTTTGACCCAAGGTTCCTACTTGTGCTCCTTATGGCATTTGGAATAATCCACCTTGCTGGAACAAAAACAACCAGAAGGTGAGCCAGAGCCAGAACCCAGCTTGACTGGACCAAGCTTCTAATCTAAAACTCTGATATTCGACAACCTGGGAATAATTTAAGAAACAACTACCTTTCACCTGAATTCACTACCCCAGATTTTTTTTCATGTGATAGGTTCTTGACTATTTTCAAATAATCCAACTACAAAAAAAAGTTAGTGGGAATTTAAAAAGTCAACAAATTGAGGTGGAGACTGTATCATAATTAAGTTTTCACATCTGGACATCTATCCGAATGTACATCATCCGAATGTCACATATGCAGCGAGCATTAGTAGACTGTCGACATCAGACATGTTCACACATGTTGGAAATAATATGTATAGTTTACAGTCAGTGAGGGTTGGTGCCTGCGGAGCGTGCAGCAGCAGGAGGATTCATCTGTGATGATGACTCTTTATGTTGATATCAATACGAACTGTGTCTTAAAATTAACTAACTGTGAGGGAGGCAGGGGAGGGTGATAGCCACAGAGATCAGACTCCAGGAGAGAGTTACTTGCAAGATCCACACTTTTACTTTTCTGTCTGTAGTCTGGTGTTGTCACGTCACATGATGACAAAGAAAGGCATTAAAAACATGAACTCAAAATATGTTAGACTCATGCAGGCTTGATCTGCAGATAGTCTGCGCAGAAACAACATGATCAATGAACGAGCGGATATACAGGCGAGCAGCTGGTCTATTCAAGCATGCAGCTCACCCGGACTTACGACTAGGGAGCTGGCAGGGTTAAGTCCAAGCCAAATGATGCAGACATTTGTGTTCACACATACAGTTCCTCCTGGTGTCGGGATTATTGCAGAGTTGCAGGGCATGTGTGAGAGGGGTTTCAGACTTTTTAGCGACTTTGCGGGCAACATTCCTCCTTGAGGAAATGGAAGTGTGAAAATTCACCACCATGACAGTTGATTCATTAGGAAATTATGGGAGTGCCTCGACCCAAAGTTTTTGTAAGATCTTAAATTACACCCCCCCCACCCCTCCACCCCCCGTCCACTCAACCCAGTCGAAAAGTCAGGACATAAATGATGATCCTCCACACTGAGAAAGCAAAAGGACACATCCTCTTTCAGGACAATATACTGCACCCTCAGGGGCTCAGTCTATGACAAGAGAATTGAGGCGATTAGTAGCTGATGTCAGCCCAGGGAATGGACTCAGGCAGGACCCACTGCACATGGCAGGCTCTTACAAGGCCAAGTGGTCTGGGGTGTGTGTGTGTGTGTGTGTCTGGGTGTGTTTGCAGTGGACCTTCACTCTCCAAATTGGGGTAGATGCTGTATATAGACACATACACACACGCATTAGAGTCCTGAGTGCTTCCATGCTGACAGATGCTAAACTTGTACTTATTCACAGATAATTTGGCGGTGTTAACACACACTCTTGCAGACACACACACACACACACACAAACAGACACACAGACAGAGCTGGACTTGACCCCCATTCTGCAGATGTGACACATGCTTGAATAATGGACTCTGCTGCTTGCTGAGATAAATGCTTGATGGTCCACTTACGGCACTGTTATAATGGGTGATGGCTGGCCATTTACACACACACACACACACAAACACACACACACACAAAATTCTCTCTCTCACACACACACACACACACAGACAAATGTACAAACTCTCATGTACACATGTAAACTGGTACATGGGACAAAAATGCTTCAGAGAACAATCTGCTACTCTCAACCTTGGTCTTAATTTTATGGGTCCCCTTCATTCCTGTTAGTTATGAAAACATTTTACCCTCCAATTTAATTACTGTGAACCAGAGATGCACTGCTAGACACAGCCGTGTAATGCAGACTATTAGAGCAAGCGACGCAAGCTGTCAGACAGTCAGACAGGCTGTAAACAAATCCACAGTTCAGTTAAAGCCAAATTATTTGGAGGTAAAACTGAAGGTTAAAACACCTTTATCACTTCACTGCTTTGTAAAACCGCTGGTGTTTTACAAGCATGGTAATGTGGGAGTAGCGTTTTAATATCTTTGGTAATAACTTCAACATTTTCCCATCAAAATAAATGGTTTAGATACGATAAACTATGCGTTTGTGCGTTTGTTTACAGCCTGTCTGGTCATTCTGAACAGCGACTTTCTGTGTGTGATTGTGTTTCATCCTCAGATCTCAGTAGAGAATGATGACCAAAACTACAAAAATCCACTGAAGTGTAGTCTAGGGACGGACAATCATTCAATATGATCGTAAATCAATTTTCAAAGGATTTGTATCACAATCAGTAGCCGTGTTTCCATCAGTGTATTTCAACATGTTCTCATCCTATGTTGTAGACTACCGACGCTGCGTTGTCATGCCCCTCAGCCGTTTAAACATGTGGTTAACATTGTGAAACAGTTGCAGGTTGGCTAGGTTAAGGCAACAAAACTATTTTGGTAGGTTTAGGATAAGACCATGTTTGTGGTAACAAGTACGTTATGTCATGTGACATCACTGAAGCGACTCGAAAGGCGACAGACACAGTTTTCACGTGGGAAATGAACCCGGGTCTCCTGTGTTTGTTTGAGCCATCCATCCAGTCCAAATACCCCCCATATGTAGACTTTCTACCTGGATGGGTTTACACTGAATTCACTTGAAAAGCCCGGTCTTCTTTCAGACACCAACAGGTACCGTGCCATCTCTATGAATCCCCGAGGAGCTGGGAATGAGAACAGGCTGGTGTTTCAACAATTATGTGCATTTTGAGGAACTGCATCAGAAAAAGCTGATACAAATGTGTAAAAAAAAAAACTTGTTTGAAGGAGTTTTGTCTTTGTTTGAAAAAGAGTTAATATGATATTGAAGCACCTTTTCTGGCAAAGCAAACATTCAACTCACACAACTGATCACTGCGTCCGCTGCAAGTGTTGATTGTCCTGTGAAAGAATAATCACAACCTGGCCAACTAGAAGAGTATCCTGAAGACCTACCAACATTTTTCTATTTTTCTTTGAGATTTAATTGGCAGTTGCCAAACAACTGGTTTTATTTCCAGTTTGCGACCTCTGGTTCTACTCTGTTTTATTAACGTAGCCTATAGCTGCAACTTCTGATGAAACTATGCTTTATGAAGTCCCAGTTTATTTGTTCCAAAGTAGTAGATGGAAACCTGCCTAATTTCCTTTCCCCCCCCCTTTTGTGCAACATTTCAAAAGTTGGCTTCAAATTTGCATGACAGTTATATGGAAACACAGCTAGTGACATAATCATATTGTGTTGTCTAAAACTAAACTTCAGTTGTCCAAATCAACAGTTCAATGCAAATTATAATTGAAAGCCTTCTGTGGAACATAAGTGATCGCACCATTGCATCACTGCGTTATGTTAACTCGACAGTTTTAAGCTGCTTGCACAAAATGAAAATATTCCTTAAACTGAGCACACGTAAAGAAAATATCAACACAGATTAACGCACAAATCTGGTCAGTTGCTCTTCAAAGAAAACACCTGCACTGACTTTTGAGATTTAATAGGACTTTAAGAGATAAGAAATCTTCTCACCGCGGAGAAGTAATTTGTTTTTGACATCTATTTATAGATTCATAATTAATTTTCTCTCGCATTCATTCGAGAGAGAGTCCGTATGCATATGGCATGTTGATATCTGTCTTATAACAGAGTGCTAATTAACTTGATTATGAATAGAGATGAAAACATGTCACTCTAAATGTGTTTTTTCTTTCCATTTAATTCATTATTTGTTCCACATATTCAATATCTTGACTAACTGGATGTGCTTTAATAAAGAGCACGCTGACAATGCAGATGGGGGATTCCCCTGATTTAGCCCCCCTGCCAGCCCTCAGCTAGCTCCTCTTCAGCTAATACATGTGTTTGTGTGCGTGCTAACATACACACGTATGTATTCTACCCATCATGCCTATGGAATCTGCTTTAACGAGGCGCTAATAAGCCACATTGACAGCCTGTACATGTAACATGTAGGGCCTTATGTTCATGTTTGTCTACATATGTGAGTGTATATACATGCCAGCCTGTGGGCGTATGTCAGTGTGTAGATGACAGATTGTTGGTCTGCATGCACGTGTGTGTGTGTGTACAAGAGAAAAGGTGTGTTCATGCAGCAGGTGAGATATTTTTCATCCTACTCAGCCTTTAGAGAAAAGTATTCCTTCACAGCACACCATTCATATATAGGTATGATAAACTATAGCCTTCATATTATTGTTGAAATATGTGTGTGTGTGTGTGTGTGTGTGTGTGTAGGTGTGTGTGTGTGTGTGTGTGTGAGAAAGGGTGGTGGCCAATACAACCAGCAGAGACCCATGATAAGTTATACATCACATCCGTGTTGAAGGTGTTAGTTTAGTGTGTGTTTGTGTATTTTTTCAGCTGATAGTATTCATATAAGCCCGTGATAAACTATAGCCATCAAATCAGTGTGAAAATGGTTGTGTGTTTGCAGCGGAAACCATTCATAGAAAGCCAAGATAAGCCTCAGCCATCATATCGGGAGTAGAAGTGTGTGTACGTGTGTGTGATGAGTGTGTGTTTATGCGTGAAGTAGACTCCATCCATACAGAACTATAAAAACACTGCCAGCCTAGTCTTTTTTTTCCTTTATGGATGTGTTTGCATGTGGCATAAACCCATGACAAACAACTTTACCCAAGAATATATAATGGTCGCTATGGCTACAGAAGTCATGTCTGACATTCAGCCGTGTTAGGCTGCATTAAATGACAGCCGGAGAAGCTGATAGCTGCACATTATGGACTGTAGGGGTGAATTTTAACTCAGTTCAGGGGTTTACGACAATACTTATGACTTTTATTCAATGTCCAATATTTTATTTTGGATAGGAATATTCTTAGTCAAATAATTTCCATTGATTGATGTGTTGAAATATGAATGGATGACCTAAATGGCCAACTTGCTGTATTTCCAAAAGCTTTTAAAGGCCTGACAGAATGCTATTATTACCAGCCACAGCAGCATGGCTGGTATTGTGACCACAGTGTGAGTTTTTGTGTGTGTGTGTGTGTGATTGTAGGAAAAATGTGGTTCTGGTGACTCCTACTGTAGCGGAAATTACCTCAGGGGTGATCACCAAAGTGGC
>JAJHUR010094516.1:0-14185 GCA_027495735.1 Lutjanus campechanus | reverse complement strand
TTTTTTTTTTATATCAAGCAAACGCCGCAGCGGATTCCGTGGCTTACTACATTCTCTTTGTGGAGGTGTTATTTAGCTATGCAGATTGCACAATACCCAAAGCACACTTGACAATGAGAGAGCTTAATGGATTACTGTACAAACAGGGAGGGTGACGAGTGCCTTTCGGGGCCCGGTGGGAATTCAGTGCTTTTTAGGAGCACATGTGACAAGAACATGGCAGAGGCCTGTGGTGAGTAGTGAGGCGTCCTTGCCGGGCTCTATTGTTAAAGCAGTGTGATGGACTGTCTCAGTGGGCTCTTAGCCCAGTTAGATGTTAGCTTAAAGGGTAAATGGCGAAAAGAGCAGTCTTGCTCAGTTGGGAGTTCGGTTTTGTGTTCTCAGATTTGGCACCACTGAGGCTCATGGCCACTTAATTGCCTCAAATGTGAACATACTCTACCAATACTGTATGTCTGAGTCAGTAGCAGCTTTCAAAGCAGCTTTAAGACCTCGTGAGCACAAAATACATGATATGTATCTACAGTTTAGCATCAGGAATAGTAGTAAGAGTTGTTTTACCAAAAGAATTCTTAAGCATTTTATTTAATCTGAAAGAGAATTTGTAAATACAGATGTTCTGAGCTGATCTAAGCATCGGAGCTGATCTACACATATTTTGAAGTGTGTGTAAAGGAAAAAGTGAGTTTTTCTTCCAAACACACTTAAGAACACACATTTATTGTTGCCTTACATGGCTAAAAAAGCCAATCATAATCCAATCCTTTCTTTACTGCTGTGTTTTCTCCACCACTGGCTACTTACCAGTGCTGCATATCCAAGTGCAAATTAGTGTTTGAATGTGAACAGTTATTTGGACTCACCTTAAGTGAAAGTGTGTCCAGGCACTGAAGTTGGCAAAATGCCTGGATTGGCTAAACTACAACACTAATTCTCTTCTCATTAGCAAAGAGCAAACTTACAAAACAATGATAATTCAGTGAGCATGGCGTGTGCCTGTGGTTAAAGTGCTCTCTGCAAGCCGGTTCTTGTGCTCAGTTAAAGATCATTTTTAACTTCACTACACAACCCTGAATGTGTTTACAGTGTTTCTGTAGTTTCACTCCAACAGAGTGAGACGTCTTCTCTCTTGGCGATTGCATCACATCCCACAGTTTTACTTTCATCCATATTATATCAATAATAAAAGCTGAACAACTTCAGCTCGTCAGGACCTTCAGTATTTGGATCAAGCTTGTGAAAAATGAGGTGTGTCAGATTTAGTAGCTACAGTTGTTATTTCAATGTGCAAGATACATCTCAGGGATCGACGCTAATATTTCTAAGCACTGGCCCCATGGGCCACCAAGCCCCTAAATTTGGTAGCCAGAGTACATTTTTGGTGGCCCAAATATAAACGTATGTAAAAACAATACAGAAAAAGCAATTTAATACAACTTAATCAGCATACAACATTACTGGATTTTTTCACTCACCCAGTCAGGCAAGTGGGTCAGAACTCTACTTGCCCAAAGTCAATTCTTACTTGCCCCTATACAAATCGTTCTATATATTAGCAGTTATCAAATAACAACACAATAGCTAGTAGAACTAGTAGCCTAACTAGTTTTTGAAACATGTGGTGATCAGTTTTGCAAATACGTGACTGGCCTCAGCATTCTTGTTTTGTACGAGTACCAGCAAAGGCCCAGAGGAGGGTTTGTTAGCAGCCCTCTTAGTTCAACTTTATTTTTAGAAAACTTGACATGCCTTTGAACAACGAACCCGTTTTATGTGCCTTGCTCTCAAACTTGCCACAAACTGTGCACTCAACTAAACCCCTGCTACCAGGGTAATTGAAATGCTCGCTTGCGCTTCAGCACAAAACTTCACCTTTACCGGCTGCCATTTTTGCGCAAGAGCCCAATCGGTACTGCAAATGAGAGGGAAGTGAGATGACTAACTCCTTGGCTACTTTCATCATCAGTGTGTTTAATCCTTTTTTAACCACTTGCCCTATCTGGTAAATCAGTCGCTATATGTATTAGCCCGACATTGCATTTAACTTGTCCCAGGCAACTGGGCAATCCTTATTGTTGATGCCTGTAATTGTATATGTGTTGCCACTTACACTCGGGCTTCCATTTACCCCCTGCCTTTTGTGTTTCTGGTTCTTCAGTAATGATCATGTTAGAAGTTTGAGTTGGCTTAGTAAACCCAGACTTCAGTAGCCCAAACAGCCAGCAACAAGCACTCGCAGTATGGAGCTAAAACTAAGTGGCCACAGAAGTTCATATGGCATATGTTTGGTGGCCACAGGCTGACACTGAGTTTGATCTGATACTTATATTTACAAGTATCAGAACTCAGCTATTGTCATATACCTCATATTAAAGCACTGGGAACATGGATCATGCCTGAAAAAACTTGATTGGGACATCCCTTGTTGTTCACAACCTAATATTTAAGAACTAAAACAAAAGCATTAATGTACATGTATGTAGTTTTGTACTTCCGTTGTACCTTGGGAGACATTTCGACTGAGGTGGGTAATAATTTCAATCAAATCAAATCACATCAAAGTGCTACCAGACCTTGTTATGAGTAGTTTCATGTAGGAACTGCTTTATTCCTACTAGAAACAAACTAGTCCCGGTAGATTCTAAAGTAGCTCCAGAAAGAAAGAACTTCTTGCATAAAGTAACTGAAGAAGACGAAACTGCTCACAAGAAAATCTGTGGATTATTGCAGACGTGTCTACGGCCGATATCTTCAAAACTCTGCAACTTGCACCGAAAAAAAATCTAGATGGATAAATAGCAGTGCAGGCCAGGGGAAAAAGTACAGTGTGACATTATTTTCTGTGATATAACCTGACTTTGTGTCAGCAATAACAAGATAATTCTGTGTCTCACAGCAGCGATCATCCCTCTGATCAACACATCCTTTGTTCATACAGAATAATGTTCCTCAGGTTAGATCATCGCTTCTTCCCCCACAGTATCTCTCAGGTACGCGATGGCATGAACTACAGAGCTGATTTAACCATTAGTGTCACGCAGAGTGAAGATCATTTCCACGTTTCTGTGTCGTCTGGATCCTCATTAGCCGCTGAGGGAGGGATGATTGGGTGCTGTGTGGAAGCCAGAAGTTGGAGACGGGAGGGTACGTTGTTCCAGGGAGAAGTGATTAAGACATACAATAGACATGCTACAACCACTGTCCTCGTGCTGATGGTGTAACAACCACGTTTGTAGTCCCTAACTGATTATTGATTCTCCTCATTGGCTTTGGGAATGTAAACTCAGACGGTTTGTTCTTCTCATTTCCCAGACGCTCCTCGTTGGCTCCTGCTTTAAAAACCTTCTCTGTTATTCATTTGGTAAACATGGAAAGGGAGATCATTACAAAAGTCTGTCTGGCTGTCTTCGTTTTCGCTTGCAGTGTGTGTGGCTGCGTGTGTGTTTGATTTTTAATGCTTGATAAAGCACAGACTGAGGTCTTTATAAGCCCATTACACTCCAGCCTTATATTGCGTCTTGTTCTGTCTTCCAGATGATATCAGCTAAATGTTCCCCAGAGTTGAAATGAAAGTTCTTAAAACCTCCTCTGTCTGTTGTGTTCATTGCTATTCTGCTAAAATAAAACACTGATGTTCCGCTGCTATCTGAGATAGAACGTATAGCTGGCCCGGCCCGACGTGTATAAATCACTCTCTTTTAAATTCAACATCCCGAGAAGTGTTTTTGTCAATTTGAAGTGAGCTCATGATTCATCTGAGCTAATCTAGTCATCCTGTTGAGATGCTTGCTCGCTGAAAATGGGAGCCATTATTTCACAGAGCTGCACTGGTGCGTTGACTCAAATCAAGACAATGAGACAAATGCTGAGACAGAAGCAGAGAAAATAGTTTTCCAATGATTGTGGCATATTTATTTTCAGGGTTTAATTAGCTTTTATAAAGATAGATTGTTGGTGATGGGTTGTGGTTGTGCGTAGGCGTGAGAAATTTCATATGGTTTTCTGTCCTTGCAACACCTGTGACTCTATCAGCAGGAGCCACATGTAGAAAATAATGTGCACGTAAAGAACTCAAAACACACTTCAAACATACCTGAGACCATGGAACACTTGTTTTCCTAAATTTAACAGACTGGTATGAAAAGACAGAGATGAAAAATTAAATGGTAGAGGGTAGAGCTGAGCAATATATTGATATTATATCAACATTGTGATATGAGACTATATATCATCTTAGATTTTGGATATCATTATATGGTGATATGGCATAAGTGTTGTCTTTTTCTGGTTTGAAAGGCTGCATTACAGTAAACTGATATCATTTTCTGAATTTATCAGACTATTCTAGCTGCTCTATTTGCCACATCACTGATGATTATTTATCAAAAGTGTCACTGTGTTCTTATTTTGTGAAAGCACCAGTAATCATCCCTACAAAACTGTCACAGTATCAAGTCAAGTCAAAGGCATTTAAACCTAAAAAATAGTTTTATAATGACAAAGTATCAAATGACAATGTGACAGAAACATTGATATACTAGCTGGTGAACATTTAGTGGTTTAAGAGCTGGATATTTTTTCTCAGGAGACTAAAGCTAAATGCAGGGTTTGACCATGGCCACAAAAAGTTGCTCTGTGGCCGCGAAGTATTGCACGTTAGTGGCCCCCTGTGGCCACCAAGTTTTATTCCCATACTGTGAGCCTTCACCTTCACAATCATTGCAGCTCAACACTCTGTGAAAATAGTGAACAGTACTCTTCACTGGCTAGCTACCAATATATTGAGGCTACTGAAATCTGGGCTTACTTAGCTGACTCGAACTGCTAACATGATCCACAGAAGGTGGAAGGTGGTAGTGTTGAAATTGACGAGTGAATTCAAACATAAGTTTAAGTTGCTAGAACATAAGTATCGGCCCGTTGGCCTGTGGCCACCAAATATTCCATATGGCTTTCTGTGGCCACTAAGTTTTATCTCCATACTGAGAGCTTTCACCAACACAACTTTACTGTTCCACAAACATCCCGATTTCTTTAAGCTGCTTAATTCAACATTCTATGAAAATAGTGAATAGTACTCATTGCTGGCTAGCTGTTAATATGTTGGGGCTACTGCTAACATGATCCTGACAGAACAACCAGAAACAGGAGGAGTGGAAGCAGGAGTTTAAGTGTCTGGAATCTGACACATCTAAGGGTGTACTGTACTGCTGTGTGTGCCGCCAGTTTCCCCAACTAGCCGAGAAGGCTAGCTCATTTTTCATTGGAAACGATGCCTTCAGGAAACGCCGTACCACAGTTAATTGGAAACGTGGACAAAACAAGTGTCATGTGTCACAGTTAAAGAAGGCTGTCTTAAGTTTACATTTGGGCCACCAAAAATGTACTTTGGCCACCAAATTTAGAGGCTTGGTGGCCCATGGGGCCAGTGGTTGAAAGTATCAGCATCTATCCCTGAAATGAGAGTCAAAATATTAGTTAATTTTACCAGGTGGACAGAAAACCAATTGCTCATAAATTCTGATACTAATGTGGATGTTGTGTTCACAATTTCCTTCTTCCAAATAGTTTTGTGTGTTCATTTTTAACATTCTTTGTATTCCTAAGAAAAGGAGATACCACATGCTGCTCTTGCTGAGCATCACAATTAATTGATCATACAAACATTTCATTCCGTCAAGAGTGTTTCAAACAGTTCTTACAACGTTGATCTGAAGTAGAAACATCAGCCAGGCAGCTTTCATAAGTCGATCAAAGTTGTGTGCTCATACGCACCACTTGTATCTTGAGTGTAACAGAAGTAGGTCTGTAAAATCCCAAAACCCCTCCGAGCATGACATGCGGTGTTATCTCATCATTTAGTCCTTTGGGGGGGAGAGAGTTTGCAAATAAATATCCAGTATACTTTCCTTCTCTTTATGTCATCGATGTTACCTCCTCTGGTGGAGTCACCTTTTCAGCGCCCTGGAACCTGAATGATCAGACGTCAGGTTTGAAATCACTGAAATGTACCGCTGCAGGGTAATCTCCATCATCCCTCCTCGTGAAGCCCTTGTTCACCTTAATGAACGTGATGTCTTACCAACACGGGATTGGCGGGGCATTTTCTATTTAAGATCAGTGTTGTAAGAATTATTTGAAACGCTCCTGACGAAGGTCCAGAGGGACTGGAACGTTAGTGGGATCAATAAATTGTGATGCTGAGCAAGAGCAGTGTGCAGAATCCTCTTTTCTCAAGACTGGAGTGATTCTTTCCGGCGTACCTGCATCTGAGATAATTGGATGTGTGAATGTCTCCTTTTTATTCACATCAGAGGTTTTATTTTCCTCTGGCTGGTCTTTCCATTTTATCCTTTATCTTTTATTGTGAAGCTCATTGTAAAGTCCGTGATAGGAGCTATAAACTAAATCACTGATTACCTTTCTAATGTTTGATGATACAATATCACTGCTGATAGTGGTTACATGATGAATTAATAAAAAAATATAAAAATATGGTTTTATAATAGCCACAGCTGTGTGTAATGGTCTTGCATACTGACAGCTGACAGATGAAATGTGCTGCTCAAACACAGTCACTGTCGATGGACAATGTTTCCCAGATGTTGAACTTTAATTGTCGAGCAAATGATCATCACAATCTTGTGCTGCTGTTTATATTCAGCCTGATGCACCTCATATATATGTAGATAATTATATATGTGTTGTTTTATTTTGATTTGTTTTATATTTTGTTCTGTTGTACTGTGATTTGAATTGTCTGTATACATGATGTGTGTGTGTGTGTAGCATGAAAGAACTTAATCTCCTTTTATTGCATAACTCTGTGTTGTGTGACGATAAGAAATGACCTTGATACCTTGATATGGGACAAATAAAAGCAGCAAATCCTCTCCTTTGAGAAGCTGGAACTAGAAAATTAATGGCCCTTTTTCATCATTCTTGCTTAGAGAAACTTGAAACAGTTCATTATAAAAGCAGCTGTTGATTATTTTTCTGCTGATCAATTATTTGATAGATTGGATTGTTTCAGCTTGTGCAGGTCTAAAGACCTTTTGGGCACACTGAAGTATTGAACAAACAGGATTAAGGCACCGTCTGCATGTCTGAGTAACTGGAGTCGGAGTGGAAATGAAGCTCGTACATGTTTGGCAAGTTTTGCAATGATCGAGATTTTAATGCACAAGTGCATAAATCTGATGAAAAGGTTGTGTTTGATATCTGGCAAAAGTGGTCCGATCCATTATTAGCATAATTAGTTAGCTCAGGGCTAACTTGGCTTACTATGTTATGGTTTACTATATTATATGAATAGCTGTATGTCTCGCCAAACCCTGTTCCAAAATATGGCAGTTCAACAAAGCATTGTCTGTACTTTTTACTTTTACTGCCTACATTTGAACACAAATATCTCTACTTTCCACCTCTTACATTTTCAGAACAGGCTTGTTACTTTGGTTTTCATGAATTTGAGGGGAGTTATGGATTATTTTTACTTTGCATTATTTTGTGCTGCCTTCCCAACATCAAGACTGATTTCAGTGGGAAAATAGAAAAGATGATTCCTTGGTGTGTCATGAAATAAGATGAAAACAATGTAACAAGATGAAAAATAGGTAAAAACAAAAACAAAAACAAAACAAAAACAAAAACAAACAAACAAACAAAAAAAACATTAACAAGACAATGATGTAACAAGATGAAAAACATGAAGTAGGACTAAAAGCACAAGGCGAAAAGCAACGTAACAAGACAAAAAATATGTAGAAGACGTTAACGAGATGATAATGACGTAACAAGATGAAAAACATGAAACAGGACTATGCACATAAGACGAAAAATGATGTAACAAGACAAAAAATATATAAAAGATGTTAAACGACATAAAAGACAGGACAAGACAAAAAACACGAAACAGGACTATAAGCATGAAACAAGACAAAAAACGATGCAACAAGACAAAAAAACATAAAAGATGTTAGCAAGAAGGTAATGATGTAACAAGATGGAAAAATACGAAACAGGACTAAAAGCATGTAAAAGGATGAAAATCTATGTAACAAGACAAAAAATGTGTAAAAGACGTTTACGAGACGATTTATTGTAACAAGATGAAAAACAATGTAAAAGACATGAAAAAAAGAAAAACACGAAACAGGACTAAAAGCATAATGAGATGAAAAACAATGTAATAAGACAAAAAATATTTAAAAGACATTAACAAGGAGATCATGATGTAACAAGATGAAAAACACGAAACAGGACTGAAAACACAAAAAACGAACAAATATTCATGTTGAAGAGCCAAATCTGATTCTAAGGACACGATTCTGAGTCTAGCACAGCCCTAAGCCTGATATATAAAAAAACTATGAATGTCATTTCTGATGTTAATGGCAGTACTTTTTATTCATTTTATAAAACTCTGTGGCTTCCACTGGAGTTTATACCTGGGGATTATTATTATTATATTATTATTAGACCTCTCTTTTTTAAATTGCATTGTTGACTATCTTTGACATTCTTCAAATCTCTCTTTAAAGTGATAAGATTGCAGATTTACCTCTTACTTTTAGATATCATTCTGTTAATAATTCACAATTCCATGAGAATCATCATTTTTCATTTTATAAAACATCCTGTGGTCAGTTTTCTGTCAGATATGGTGGAATTATTGTGTGAAATAACAATGTACATTTCAAAGATTCCTCTTTGTCATTGTCCATGTATAAAAAGAGGCTAAAATTAGAAACTGTTGTTTATGCTGTAAGCATGGCAACTAAGTCAATTGTATTTTTAAACTATGATTCCATTCATTTTATACATGCAGTTTTCAACTTTTACATTTAATATGTACTTTGTATTTAAACATTTGTCTTGGCTGTGGTTTTCAAATATATACATATAAGCCTTTAGTTTTTTCTTATTTAAATAATTTTCCTTTCTTTTTGTATTTTATGTGTGTTTGAAACAAATAACCCTAAACTACTGCAGGGAAAAATATCTATAGACTGCCATATAATGCTCTATTTAACAGTATTTTCACACTGAAACTGAACAATGTAATTTTACCGCAAGGCTGCTTTGCTTTTCACTCAATGACATAGTGACTCCACGCTGTGCGGTAAGTTGACCCTGCTGATTTCACTGCTCCTTTCTAACCTCTCTCCTGTAAGCGTTTACCTTCTGCGCCGACCTGCCTCGCATGTTAAGGTCACAGTCTCTCTCCCGCGTCCAGTTAATCTCCGTCCTGCTTTGTGTCCTCCAGGGCTGCGGGGGGGAAGGACGGTGACGGCGCAGTGGCTCTCTCAAGGCCGAACCAAGAGGGAGGCAGGGACGTCCACGCAGGTCAGTTTCTCGCCAACCCACTCTCCGATTTTTGTTTGACTGCTTTGCCACTTCAAAGCTGGCCTTTGGTTTAACTGTTTCTGATTTAAATCCATGTATCTGGATGGTGACAAGAGAAGTCTAAAGTTCGCTTGTGGCTCCAAGAGCTTGTGCGTCTCATAAAATGTAAAATTGTGTAAAGGCCATGCTCTAAAATGTATCTAAACATGCACATAATGACACAAATGTCTAATCTGTGGCCTTGGTGTCTCATATATTCAGTCACCACAGACGACCTTTGCTGCAAGGTGCTTTTTAAAATGTTTTTATAGATGAATGAAGGACGTCTGCTCTCATGGTTCTCTGCTTGTATCCTGAGGGGACGCTTGACTCTGTGGTGTGATTATTGATATGGAGGCTTTTTTTTTTTTTTTTTTTTTAAACTGCCCTCATTTCCAGCCCACAGAACGCCTCATCATCCACACCCTCCTCACCAGGTCCACACATCGCACACACACACACATACTGCGGCGTGCATAACACACGCGCACACACAGGTGGGAGGACAAGTACATTACAGACTCTGTGCCCTTTAGAAAAATGATGAGGAGGGGAGGAGTTCCTCAAACAGAACAGATAGTTTTAACTTAACGCAGCATATTCCAAAAAAGATGAACAGCGGGACGTTTACAACAGAGGGCTTTTGTTGTAAAACTGGAAATGGTCTCGCATGGTGTTGCTGCTTCAGCATAGAAATGTGGTGTGTGATGTGGTAGCCAGCGAACAGCTGTGATGAATGTTGTTGATGAGAGAGTTTCTGAGACACAATAGCAGCGCTGATGGCAACAGAAACCAAACAGAGGCTGCACGGTACAAACAACAACACACGAGCAACTCAAAATTTCTTTAAAATTGGTCTACCTGATCATTTTGATGTGCAATGCAAACACAATACATTGCACAATGATTAGTTGTACAAATGTCGTAACAATGTATCTGTTAATATTTGTGTTTTTGTACATGGATGTAAGGATCCCTTTCGTTTGTTTTTAAAGAACCGTGACCAAAATATGTAAAGAGCATGAAATTTAGCCATTAAATAAACTAAATTAGCCAAAATGTCATCAACTGGCATATAAACAGTTACTCCAGAAGAGTATAAGGGCCATGTGAAAGGAGGAAAAATTAGAGGAGGGAGAATTTTTTTTTTAAATTTTGCATTTTGAGACTGAAGTAGCAATAGAATTTTGACTTTATTCTCAAAATACTATTTCGACTTTATTCTCAACATACAGACTTTATTCTCAAAATCCCCCCAAAAATCTTCTCCCTCTGAATTTTCTCTCATGCCTGGGACTAAAGTGTTGACTTTATTATTGACATTTTGACGTTATTTTCATCATTTCGACATTTTCTCAACATTTCATCTCTATTCCTGACGTTTCATCTTTATTCTCAACATTTCGACATTATTCTCGACATTATTCTCGACATTTTGACATTATTCTCGACATTTTGACATTTTGACTTTATTCTCGACATTTCGACTTTATTCTCGACATTTCGACATTATTCTCAACATTTCATCTCTATTCCTGACGTTTCATCTTTATTCTCAACATTTCGACATTATTCTCGACATTATTCTCGACATTTTGACATTATTCTCAATATTTCGACATTATTCTCGACATTTTGACTTTATTCTCGACATTTTGACATTTTGACTTTATTCTCGACATTTCGACTTTATTCTCGACATTTCGACATTATTCTCGACATTTTGACATTATTCTCAATATTTCGACATTATTCTCGACATTTTGACTTTATTCTCAACATTTCTACATTATTCTCGACATTTTGACTTTATTCTCGACATTTTGACATTTTGACTTTATTCTCGACATTTCGACATTATTCTCGACATTTTGACTTTATTCTCGACATTTCGACATTATTCTCGACATTTCGAATTTATTCTCGACATTTCGACATTATTCTCGACATTTCGACTTTATTCTCGACATTTCGACTTTATTCTCGACATTTCGACATTATTCTCGACATTTCGACTTTATTCTTGACATTTTGACTTCTAAATGTTTCGACCTCATTTTCGACATGTCATCTTTATTCTCGATATTTTGACTTTATTCTCGACATTTTGACTTTATTCTCGACATTTCGACTTTATTCTCGACATGTCATCTTTATTCTCGATATTTTGACTTAATTCTCAACATTTCTTCTTTATTCTTAATGTTTCGTCTTTAATTTCGACTTTTCTACTTAATTTTCGACATTTCGTCTTTATTCTCAACATTTTGAATTTATTCTTGACATTTATATTTCTTAATTGTTTAAACTTTATTCTCGACATTTTGACTTCTAAATGTTTCGACCTCATTTTCGACATGTCATCTTTATTCTCGATATTTTGACTTAATTCTCAATTTCTTATTCATTCTTAACATTTCATCTTTAATTTAGACATTCCGTCTTTATTCTTGACATTTTTACTTTACTTTCAACATTTTGTCGTTATTTTCAGCAATTCATCTTTACTGTTCTACACAGTAGCTGGAGAGTAGGAGGGTGTTGACAGGAAATTATTGTTTTGAATTGATAAACATGTTAGAAAACATAACTGTTGAAAGCAAACCACTCTCCTTTAAACTGTCCAGAGACTCTCTGAACAGACAGATCCTCTCCCTCCAAATTCTTGGAACATCTCAGAAGCATTTGTAACAGATGTGCAGATGTGTTACTGTGTGATGTGTAGCTCATGTCCAGGACCGAGGGACCGACCACTTGTTATGTCAGTAATATCTGTTATTGTTGACATGGAATTGGTTGGACTTGTCCAGCTAAGCATGGAAACATGGCTCACTGCCTTGCTGTACAGATGCCCCTGCTTGGCTTGACGGTCGCTTTGGCAGGAGAGGAAAGGTTGGGGTGGGTTTGGAGGGGGTGAGAGGAAAAGAGAGACTGTAGCCAAAGCTTGAGGCATGACACAGGGAGAGCAGCCATCAGTGTTATCGAGGGCCTCTGCTCAACAAGAAAACAAGAGACAAAACACATCTCAGCAAGACTGGGATTTCATTCTACAGGACTGTAAATGAAATATATGGTTGCTTAAAATACATTCTAAGATAGCTGATGATGTAATTAATACATGTTAAACTCAAAAATCAAGCTCAGACAAATCCTTCACTGCGTAGGATGGAGTATTGTTTGAAAATCTAAGTGATGTAATGTTGAAACCTTTACCTTAACTTAAGCAGCCAAAATGTTAAATGCTGTCTGAAGACAAGCAGAGGTCCAAGACGTTTGCCTTAATGAAATATGGGGAGCTGACTATGTTTGTTGCAATGTCCCCAGTGAGAATCTGGCCGGGGACCTTTGTTGCATGTCTCAGCCTTGTTTCCTGACATCTCCCAAAAACTGCCATCTAACATAGAGATAAAATGCCAAATACATTAATAAAAGGACCAGATTTATATTTATATCAGGAAGTATCTGATCAAAGAATTAGTACACAAGATTACATTTGATGCAATCTTTCGGTATCTGACAGATTTTGATACTTACATATTTTGGTTGCTAGTTGTTTGGGCAACATGGCCAAAATCTTCTATCACGATATATGTAATTTTATATCACTGTAATGCTGCAGTATATACCACAGTTAGGGCTGCAACTAACAATTATTTTCATTGCCGCGTAATCTGACAATTATTTTCTTGATTAATCAATTAGTTATTGGTCCATAAAATATTGAAAAATTTTTCATTGTTTGCCAAAGCCAAAGCTTACACCCCCATGTCTTGTTTTGCCCATAACCCAAAGATATTCCGTTTACTGTGAGAAACTAGTAAAGAAACCAGAAAATATTAACATTTAAGAAGACTTTTTTCTTTAAAAAAATAACTCAAACTGATTAATCATTTATCAGAATAGTTAATTCATTAATCTATTCATTATCGATTAACCACAATACATCAATTGTTCTGTAAATTCAAATATGAAGTGGTCTAAAATAACCATACTGTGCCACATATCACATTTGATTATTATTATTTATATTATAATATATTCATATATTATTACATTACAATTACAAACTGTTTGGAAAAGGGCGGGCACTTTCAAAAAAACACCTGTCTATCATGTCTAACACAGGCTAACTTCAACCAATCAGATTAGCTATTCTTTGGACACTTCTTGCTGTCATCACACATAAAACCACTTCCGTAGCTGCCAGTAGCCCCTCCTAGGATGCTGATTGGCTTTTGGTGTGGACACAAAAAGATAACTTGAAGCCTGGCAAGATGGATTCTCGTGTGACCTCATGATCTTGTGATCTCGTAAATCCAGCTGCCTGCAAAGTAATAGTTTGTAAAGACTGGATTGAGATTGAAGATTGGAGATGCAAAACCACATAGTCTGCTCCCATTGTAAAAACAGTAACTCTCTACATTTCTACCGTCCCACTGTATATACTGTCATGTCTCCCATCCCTAGTCGGTACTAAAGAATAGATTGTTTTTAAAAAAACAAACAAATCATTTATGATTTTTTTTTCTTTTTCCACAATACCATATAGAAGTAGACAAACAGACAGGACAAAACAGAACAAAATAAAACAAACAAGCCGCCAGCTCACACAACAGGCGCAGACATACACGTCAATCCCTACAGTGATTGAAATGTCCACAAGTGGATTGTGGGTCGGAGAAAAAATGATACAGTGATTCAACACAGCACAGCACAGCACAGCACAGCACAGCACAATGCAGTCCAACATGATTAGGTCCCAGTATGACACCTCTCCCTCCTAATGTAATCAATAAAA
>JAJHUR010094515.1:4291-17835 GCA_027495735.1 Lutjanus campechanus | reverse complement strand
AATGTATTTTTGATTTTGGGGTGAACTGTCCCTTTAAATTTAAACTAATGACCCAGTGCCATTTTTAACTGTTTAAGTTGGCTGTTATAACTGGGCAGCACCTGCTTCTTTTCAGGACCATTTCAGCCTAATTTATCACTTCAACTGACACTTCAACTCCAAGTTCAACTGAATCTTCAGCTTTTTAAAGTACTTTGACTTTAACTGGGTAATACTTCATTTTCTCTCAGCCCTTCAATTTCAGCAGGCATTTCAACTTCTTTGACTGTGGGCCATATCAACTGACACTTCAGTGTCTTTCAGTATTTGCACTCTTTAAATGTTTTAGGTACACATTACTAGCATACCTGATAGTCATCAAACTTTCGTTAGTTCATTTTAAAGGGTTAGTTCAATCAAAATACAAACATGGAGATGCTTTCACTTTCCTCTTTAACATGACATAAATACCACAAGTATTAGATACCATCAACATCACAAAAAATGTTTTTGTAATTTGGGTGAACTGACCTTTTAACCCCAATTGTCCATAATTTTTTACCTGGTTCAACATATAAAAACAAGAGCCTCACAAAACTTAAAAATACTTTAACAATAGTGCAGTTGTTGATCATTAACCACCTTTTATTTACTACTGAAGTAGGGCAAAAGTACATGGAAACATTATAAGATGATTAGGTGCAAAACATGAAAGCCACCTGCCACGGCTTAATGTCAAGTGAACCTGATCACCTCACCAGGACTTCGAGGAAACAAACAAAATAAGAGCTGTTTGCTTTCCTCAGCATTATTTGGCAGGATTCAGATCCAATCACCACTAAATCAGGGTGAATTTTGACTAATCTTATCTTCAGTGGCACTGATGGTGACTGGAGATTGAATCCCTGCAGGAGGGATATATCCTTGCATGCTGTAATACTAGACGTGCAATCAGTGTGTGAGACTGGAGGAGTGGTGTCTGATTACCAGTAAAGACCCACCATTTCCTCCTTGTGGCTGCTCTCTTTACACCACATCTTCAGCCAGAAAAACACTGCTGGTTTGTTGACAAGCTTCTCTGTGGGAAGTTATGTACATAGAGAGCAAATCACTGGGATTTACCCGCCATAGAGACAAAAACTAGACCAAAACTAAATATAACTTGTCAGAAAAAGACTGTTTATACTGTAGTTTGTTTAAACAATAGTTGGACTGGTTATTTTCCCATGAACTGCTGTTTGCACTCATGTTCTTACAATAATGGTTCACAGAACACGTTGGAAAACTGTATATGTTGTATCTAAGAAGAAAAATTAATTATAGAAATTAGTGAAAGGTCAGAGGTTCACGCCCCAAGGTCTGACAAACCCTTTGAAGGACTTTTGGGTTCAAACTTCAATGCACCAAAAATGTTTCACCCACAATAACAACCTTAACCCAGAGTCTGCAGCTGTTAAACATCACAGGACCTGTGCTGATGAACATACACACACTCAGGTCTGACCTTTTCACCACTTCCCTTAATTACTGCACACACACACACACACATATATATTATGCCAGATGTTGAGATCAAGAGAATTCCTGCTGGTGAGGAATGTGAGCCATTCTGGAAAATATAATGAGGAGTCAAAGCAAACAGGGGTACAGTACAGGTGTGGGTGGAGACCAGAGAAATATATCCCTCTTGGAGCAATTTAACTTCCCCTTTGCCAGCACTTTTTTTTTTTACTTCCACTACCTACCCCAATGTATTTTATGGAAAATATGTAGATTTAGAGCTATTAAAGCTATTAAACCTAAATGTATTGGCTACAGTTACTGATGGGGCATCACTTGTTGCTTTGGTAACAGCTTGTTGAACTGGTGTAGCTAGCTAAAACGTTTTCAACATTTTGGCTAACAACTATGACCATTAGCATCTGTTTTTCTGTAAGTTAATAGTTTCAATTACATTTTATTCATATAACTTATATTTAACTAGCTTAACCCATCAGGACAGTATGAATAGAAATGTGTTTTTACTCTGTAGTTAAGTATGTATGAATGTAATGATACCAAAAACTCAAGGTACATTATCATGCCATGATAGAAAGTCCATACAATATTTACCACGATATTAAAACAAAGAAAAATTACTGCTTGAAAAAATGGCCTTTTATACATTAAAAAATGTACATATCATATCATATGTGTGCAACATGTTTTGTTGGTAAAAAATTATTTTTACCCTTAAATTAAAGTGCCCTTGCTTTCCTTTACTTTTAAAATAAAACAAAAGTAGCCATCCATGACTTAAGCATGTGCAAAAAATAGCATGAACTGCCTTTGGCAATGAATGTTTCAATTAGCCAATATGTGTAAAATTGCAAAACAAAAACAATGCGTTATTATTGCAATATTGGATACATCTACATAGTGTAGCTTGCTAAAACATTTTAGAAATTTAGGCTAAGAGAAGTGTTTAAATACGTTTATTACAAGTTAATTAGTTAAAATAAAATGCTGTACATATCGTCATGTTTCAGTATAGAGACATATTTTTTCATTAGATATTCGATATATATTGTTACAGCTTTTATTGTGATATTCAATACATTGTTGCATCTCAAATGTAGCTAGCTAAAACATTTTAAGAATTTTGGCTAAGAAAAGTGTTTAAATATGATATTAGCATTAAATTAGTTATAATATAATGTTGTAATATCACGTCGATATTGTCACATTTCGCTATTGAGATTTCTTTTATTGCAATATCATGATATTCGACATATTGTTACATCTTTTATTGTGATATTCAATACATTGTTACATCCTAAGTGTAGCTAAAACATTTTTTAAATAGTACAGAAAAAGTGGTTAAAGAAGAATTACATTAGTCTCAATATAATGTTAGTTATACTATCTTAAGAGTCTCTATTGCGTTTATTAATTTAAGTGACAAGCTTTATCCATCATGACAGTATCAGTAGACACGTGAAATTCCTGCCCAATACAGTAGTAGTTTCATACTCATATAAAACATCAGTTAAAGCTCACAAACTACAGGGAATGTTACAGCTATATAAAGTTAAACTGTATCCCATGGTAAATACACAGTATGTAATTGAGAATTAATCAAAAAGTTAAGTTATCTTCGTCTTGAACATCACTTGTATTAGTAAACGTCATCCATATTATTGATAACATTAACAGAGTGAGGCTCTTACCTAAAAACAGGCAGAAGAGGTCCACTCCGACCAGTAACTTTCTCCTGCTGTGGTCTTTGCAGTTATTGTTGTTCAGTGAACTCCCGCCGTTCCTCGTCTCGGCTGCCATACTTTTCTCATATATCAAACAGCGTTGCATTTAAAACGTGTTGTGTGGCTCAAATAAAAGGGGAATGAAAATCTTGTAACTGTCTGTCGCAGGGCTCCGTTGACTTTATTTTCTATCTACTACGAGCGATTCTACTTGAATCCTGAGGAGTCGTCGTCATGCAAGTCTAAACTAATGTTACTCTACAGAGAAACTTGGCTCTTTAACAGACTAACCACTAGGTCCTCTCTTCTAACAATCACAGCCCGAGTTCTCCTAACTTCTAGCCATCCTTTACTCATTTCCTTGGGGGTAGTGGGAGTCCTGTGACAGTCCTCCAAGAAAGCCCCTCCTCCAGCCCCTCCTCTTTCAATTAATACCATATGGCAGCTGCTTCACACAGGCTCATTCCCACACTCACCTCATGGTGCTGCTGCTGCAGGGGGGGATGCACACAGCAGTGAAAAGGGGGATTTCACACAGCAAAGTCAGCCAGAAAACAATGAACAAATCCAAGGGCAGAGAACAAGTTGTGAATTTATGTGGTTTGAGGTTAGTTTTACACAATAACGACTGTTTTTCTCTTGACAGTGGTTATAAATTGGTGTATGGTTTGATGAAAATCTGCTAAAAATGACAAGGTGTAATACAAAATGTCCATATGACATGCTGACCACCATGATGAAGGAAAATAAAATATGGATGGTGCAAAGCTGACACACTGACACACAAGACTTCTATGCAAACAAAAGGTTTATTTCTCACAATTTTTGTTCATAAATGCGTTAAAATCCATATTAGTGAGCTGACAGGTGTGTCTTTGGAAAAATACACGTATTAGCCACTGAACTGTGGTTATTTCATATTGAGCTACAGATACCACATTCTTTCCCCAGGAGGGCAAAGTCATGACCCGCCCTAATCTGCCTCTGGCTACTTACTTTTCAATGGTTGGTTAGGTTTAGGCTTGATGAGCGATTGGTTAGAGTAAGGGTAAGCATATCAGGGTAAGCCAGTCAGAGGCAGAGTAGGGCAGGTCATGACTTTGCCCTCCTGGGTAAAAAAAAAAAAAGGTATTTGTAGCCCTATGACACACCTCAGGTCAGGTGGATGGATTATCTTGGCAGAGGAGAAGTGTTCACTGAAACAACTCAGATTTTAACAAATATGTGAACAAAAGTTGAGACAAATTAACCTTTCATGTACACAGAAGATGTCATAGATTTTCTTTTACTTCAACTCACACAAAAGCAAAGGCAAAGGCCTAAGTCTGAGGCAGCTACACTGTATACATCATAGGGGTGTCACAATTTCAATATTTGATTAAAAATCAATTGAAAGTTTTCAATTTCGATAACAGAAGTCAAAGTAAGAATCAATAATTCTGCTAGTGTTTTTTTCTCTCTCTCCAGGCCTGCAGACTTGCAGTGTCAGGCACATCTGAAGAAAAGAAAAAAACATTTCAAAGAGAACAGTGTAGTTTACCATTTGTTATCTCACACTTGGTACCATACAGATTATCTTTTTAAAGAAGGATTTGAAAATGTAAATGACAGATATCAGGGCACAAACCCAATGATCTGTTGATCTTTACAAATCACTCATTTACAAGATAGTCTAACAAAGCCATAGCGATCAAAAGTGCAAAAGTAAAGCGCAAAAGTGTAAATCGAAAAAAATAAAATTGCAGAATTGGGAATCATGACACCCTTTATACATCGACTGTTCAAGGAGTCTTTTTCAATCAAGTAAAATGTCATGACAATGTAATCAAAAACAAATCAATGACAAATATTTATTGTATGTAGCAGAAACAAAAGAAAATTCAAATGCAAAGAACATATTCACAAACAAATCCTTCAATTTAAGCTACAGTGAACAGCTGCCTACTTTATATGAGTATCATTTATTTCAGATAAAGTGCAATGATTCAATTTGTGCTCCATAAACGGTAACATCAACAAAAGGGGAAAAAAAGTGCAGAACATAATGTGAAAATGTGCCCATATGCGCAACAAATTAAACAAAAAGGTGAAATCAAAATTATAGTAGTCACATCAGCAGCTCTAGTCATTCATGATGGTTTCTTCAAACACACAACAAACTGGTCTCAGTGGCAGATATTCTTCATCATATCAAATCCCAGAAGTGAGCTGTACAGTTTTTCATGCCGACATTCCCTCTAATAGGCGATCCTGAGGTTAGAAGGTGTCAGCATATAGTGGCGGGGGAGGAAGGAGCTCCAGCTCTGTGAAGTCGACCTCCTGCTCGCTGTCATACAAAAACATAACAGGACATCAGAGCTTATGAGCAGCACGCCAAAAGAACCTGAAGTACTTGCGAGTGCTTCTTTGGCAAAATCTCTGCAGATATAAATAAAGATCAAACAGAGCTTCACTTGCTGATGAGAAGGAAGCAGTCAACACTTACGGATATGGAGGCTCCTCAACAGCACACAAGAAGTCTGGATAAAGACAAGCAGATACGAATGTCACGTTAACTTTGAACTGTCTCTGCAACCTGTCCTGCAACATGTCTCCAGGTGACAGGAATCAGATAAATGTACTGACTCAAGTTATTTTCCATTACAGGCAAGACGCCAACCAGTGTTGAGACTGTAGTGCCTTTAAAGAGTTTTGGAAGTACCCTCGTCTTAGCTTCACCGTTATCAGAGAGAGTGACACAAGTGATGACAACAGAGGAGTCATGGAAACAAGTAAACTCCAAACTTACTTGGTGGCTCGGCACTTTTCATTGGGCAGAATGGATAAAATGAAAAGAAGAGATTAATTTAACAAACTTTTTCAAGACATCAGTAGAGTAAAGGGATAGTTTGGATTATTTGAAGTGGTGTTGCATAAGGAACTCATCCATGGTCCATGTATTAACTACAGTAGATGCCCTCAGCATGCCCCCAGTTAGTATTTTAGCAACTTCAACTAATTTTGATCAAAACTGATTGATTCTGGGCACGGCATGTCTGCATCATGGTTTCAATCAGTCCTCCACATGGCTGCAGGTCTCACCAGCAGCTGTGAGTTTTGTCTGCCTAATAATGTTCACTTGCTAAGATTTTGTTGGTCTCCTTCCTTTGCTTTTTGACATGGCATCCCTCAAAAATAGACTTGGGGCATGTTTGAAGCAGAGTGGAGGGGAGAACCAATTGTGGGACACGCCAAGGTGGCTGCTGGTGGAATCACAAGCATTGTATAGAACGGTCACGATCAGCTCCGGCTGACGCAGCACAGCTGTAGTGGGATGCAGCCATGCCTGGTGGAATCTAGCTCTAAGTGTGTGCTAAATTCGGAATATTTTCATGGCTTTTTCAGAAAAAGGTTTTTGACAGAAAAACCACTGTGATATAAGTCAAACATTGCTCTCTTCGAGCCAACCATACTCCATACATGAAATCAGTCATTTTAAACTCGCAGAACACGGGGGTTGTTGGTCTACCCCTGCCTCAATGTGATGAGTTTGTGCTATTGTGTGACTTCGGTCTTTTAAAAGGCTAGTTTGGGTTCACGGAAGTCACACAATAACTCAAAGAAACTAGGCAGGGGTAGACTGGCAACTCCTGTGTTCTGTGAAGTAAAATGACTGATTTCGCCTATGGAGTCTGGTTGGTTTGGAGAGAGCAACATTTGGCTTATATAACAGCAATTTCTCTTCAGAAAAGGCAAAGTAAAACAGTGAAAATATTCTAGATATATTGTACACTTAAACTGATTTTGCTAAGCTTTCATGCTGGTGCCCCTCTCTGCTTCTCCAAAGTGGGGCCGTGCCGCACTCTCGCTACCTCATACAACCCTACTTCAAATAATCCAAACTACCCGATGATAGATAAGAGAGTACCGTACTTTGTAGGGGTCGGTCCTCCACTGTCGGGGATGTCACTAAAGTCATCTTTGCTGTGTTGAAAGAAGATGGCAAGTTTCTGCAGGGCCTCATGTCTGGTCCTAAAGGTTGAAGACAACAAATTGTTAGGACTTGTTTTACTACTAGAAATATTACTGTAATACTCATTAATGGCCTACAGGGGGCGAGGAGCACCTGTACAATATATTCCAATCCATTACAGTAACCATGGATTAAACACCACTTATATATTTTTTTCAAATTTTTGTTCACTCAGTATATTCAAGACTTTAAACAAAGTGATCACAAGGAGAGGATGACTTAATAAACTGCATCTATAGCAGAAAAATAAGTTGTGTAACCTACAATATGGCCTTTGGAAAACATTAGTACATGAACACAGTGTGCATGATTCATGGCTCTAACTTCTTCCCCATCTGTATTTTTTATTTGCTCTGGGGTTTAAGAACAGAAAAACATTAATATATTTGGTTGTCTTTCCCCAACGTTAAAGTTTTTTTTTTCTCTTTTTAGGCAGCCCCATGCTTGCATTAGCTAACCTTCATCCCATATGCTTGTGCTCCACAGTAATTTAAAGGGGCTCTGATAGCACTTGGCACTTGCATCCAAGAGTTTCTTACACAAATCTTATATTTCCGAACAAATGGATATTTTTGGCATTAAAAAAAGATTGTTTTGGCCTGGTGGGGGTTCCCATTGGGCTGGTGGACCACCCGGCCTCTGCAGTTACAGGGGGAAATACTGTAAATCTTTGATCTCTTCATATAAGTGAAGCTTTTTTTCTGTTTGATGTAATGTTATACTAGAGAAATCGTGGATAAATTAAAATACAATAATATTTCACTTGAAACTTATTATTTTATACATACAATGTTGGATGGACATAAAAGCCCTTCTCCAGTACCTTTGGGTTGCTTTTATGACAACTGGGCAGGTTCTGAGCTCTGATTGGACTGTTCAGTGTCATTCAAACAGACATGTTTGGAAGAATCTGATTTCCAACTTTGAACAAACCTTTCTGTGTGCCGTTTGATTTGATTAATTTACTAATTGTTTCAGCTCTTTACCAGTTAAATTGTTACTATTTTGCTATTTTTTTAAGCCAATTATTTGCTTGTTTAAGGCTCTGAAATATGCCAGTTTGCTGCTTTTTTTGGTTATATATGATAGTAAACTGTATATCTTTGAGTTACAGATTGCCGATCGGACATTTTATAGAAGAAACGATTAGTGGACTGATCAAGAAAACAATCTGTAGATTAATCGGAAAAAGAAAACAATGGATGCTGCCCTAGTTTGGTGTATCCCCTATGTTAGTGTCATCCAATGCACAAACTATTCTCTTTGGTCTCTATTAAAATCACAGAGTGAAACAACCAGCCAAAACAGCTTTACTTCCTTCTAAGACCAATGCATAATGTTTCCAATTATCAGTTTGTTTATCTGTCTATATTACTTTTTTCTTTTCAAAATGTCCGGTGTGTAAGATTAAGCGGGATTTATTGGTGGAATATGTCAGCAATGGAATATAATATTCCTAAGTATGTTTCAGTGATAATTTTGTTGACTAATAATTTTCGTCAGTTTTTATTAACAACTTTCTTCACCGACAAAAACACGACAATAACTAAAAGTTAGTTATGATGACAAAAACTATGACAACACTTTTCATCAACAAATAAAAACAAGACAAAAGTTTTGAGGAGAGATCCCGTCTCTTTGAGTGTTAGGGAAGTTAGATGCACACAATAGGATAATAATAATCTAACCAAGAAGTCAAGTAGCATACACTTGCTGTTGACTAATATCTTATGATATTTCGTCAACTAAAATTAGACTACAACTAAAACAATTCAGATGACTATAATGATTGTTTTGCCAAAAGACTAAGACCAAAAATGAACCAAAACTTGCTGTCAAAATGAACACGGGTTTCATTAGTTTTCATGTGAAAACACAAATCATGGTATGTGCCTGCCATGTTTCTACAGTAGCCCAGAATGGACAAACCAAACACTCTCACTCACGCTCTATACAGTCTTTCATGTTTTTTTTAGCGAGTTTGCAGCCATGTAGTTTCTCCTACATGCTTGGAAGGGGGGTGACAAGCAGTATTCAGTTGGTTGCAATCTACACCCTCACCACTAGATGCCGCTGGTCCTTTAATATTAGTTACTCAACGGGAAATCGCTGTCTTGAGAATGGATGGAAGTGGAAAGATTCATGTACATATGGGTTAGCAAGAGAAACATGCCAAGGTATCTGCTTTGACACCTGTGTGTTTCAGACTTACTGTGTGTGTAGGTCCTCCAGGTTGGCATCGCTCAGAGTGTGCTGGGCGCTCGCATGGCCACATGCTGTTAAAGTGAGCACATGAAGGGCAGAGGTAGGTGGGTGAGGGAAGGATGGCGGTGAGTTATGTAAGGATAGTAAGACACAAGAGGGAGGGAGGAAACGGCATAGTAAAAGTGCACATCAAAGGCATGTTACAGAGTGCCCCGTATGTCAGTGCATAACATGAAACAACCACTAAACCGGAGGGCTGAGAGAGGAGAGAGAGAGGGGGAAAAACCTATTCTGTTCTCATGTTTTCACTTCAAAAGGACTTGATATAACATGTACTCACACATGTCAGATATTGAGGCAGTCTGCTGTGGAAAGCTACTACACAGAATGAAGAGAAAGAAAATAATTATATACAGTATATATTGTGGGTCACATAAATTCCACTCATGACTTTAATGCACTCTTATGTGGTCGATGGTTTCTGTTCTTTAAGCCGCAGTAAAGGACAGCACATTATCTCAGTCTTACTGGCTTTCATTGGAGGGCGAGAGGGTCTCATCTTCACAGGCCCACTCCTCACTGTCGTCATCTGTGACTGCGCACAAACAAACCAGTTTGATTAAGCGCAGGGTGCATGCTGATGATAGATGTTTGGCAGGGTAGAAACAAAAACCCTCGGGCTGCACGGAATTCCTTCACAATCATAAAACAACACATGGCTGTCAAGCAGATGATAACTAGTTAAGTTATGTAGGCCAGCAGGCTTCGCCTTGTGCGAGTCTGTGGGCTGCATGCCAACTTGTGTGCAACTGCTCTCTGTCAGTCAGCAAGCCCATCCATCATTTCAACCAGTTAACTTTGCATGTGCTGTGTTTATTAGGCTACAGCGCTGGCATCCGCTGTGCTCATGAAAAAACTAATGCAGGTAGTGTTAGAGGAGTCCGTACAGCCAGTTTAATAAAAGGATTAGTTCAGATTATTTCATGTGGGTTTGCGTGAGGTACGTAACGATAATCAATGTATTAGCTACAGTGGATGCCACTCAGCACGCTCCCAGTTTAGGGAAGTAGGCGCCAGCATGGAAGCTATGGGAAGCGGCCGCTATCAACTGTTGCTAATACACTGACTAACATTAAGTATGTCATACAACCTTACTACAACTAAATAATTTGAATTGCTCCTTTAATATCTTTGCGCAAAAGATATTGATACCTACAGCTGCTTGTTAGGACAGGGCGACTTGAGGATCTGCAAAACAAAGAAAAGAGTTAGGAATTATTGACCGAGACACACACAGACAGACTGTCGAACAAGAGATGCTTACAAGTTGTTGTTTTTTTAATTGAGAAACTACAGAATTTTATCAGTGAGCTACCCAGTACCTGCTCCCAATGCTGATGGTGTCTCCCTCCAGGTTGCCTCCTCGTCCAGCCGCTTGGGCCTTCTTGCCAAGTTCCAGCATCTCCTTGATATTCAGTTCCACATTCATGACTGAAATATAACCATCTGCAACACCCAGAACAGAGCAGAGCGGTTACCAAAAACACTCAGAACACCGTGGTGTAAATATACTCCCATGAGGGACTCCCAGTAACAACTTTTATGTGATCAGATGTTTTTCTTGGCCTGCTTGTGGTCCAAAATGCAGGTGATGGTAATAGATACTGAGATACTTTAACTCTATGTCAAATGAAATGAAGAACTAATACCAGGACTCGTACATGTTTCCACTTAAAAGTTCCATACTTTTCCTAACTCAAATTTCCAGATGTTTTTTTTTTTCTTTTTAAATTTGACACCTGACTACAAACTGGTAGAAGTTCATTATGTCAGTATGGTTTTAAAATCCACCTGTTAAAATGTATATCACATTCTGAGTATCTGCGCTATTATGTTGCCAAATAATTGCCTGAACAGTGTAGCTAGGTACTGGAGAGTAACCATAACCCTCCCCAGTGTTGGAGATGTCCAGCGATTTTATATAAAGTTTGGTTTCTTTTCCCATTTGGAATTCTGGTTTATATTAGGCTGCCTTCAGAAAAGCTGACATGCACGTATCTATTGTGTCTGTTTGGTCCACACTCTTACACAGAAAGCTGGATGACGTTCTACTGTCAAAACATCTCTGTCCAAACAGGAAGTTAACTAACTGGTGCCGGCTACACACTTATTTATTATTATCTAACATTTTGTTTAAATAATATTTTATTCTTGTTCCATACGTATTTTTTAGTGTCTTTTATGAATAAGAATGAAATTTGAGTTGGAGAAAGTTAAATAATTTTATTTTAATGGCATCTCTTTATTCACGGTGTCCATGGAAACAAAAATTAACACAGCTGATAACTGCATCCCCGCATGACCCAAATGTTCAGACAAGCTTAATATTTGTGTTTTTGTAATTTTATGTATCTATCGTCGCTGTCGGGCAGAAACCTCATTTGTCTTTATTCTGATTTTTCATTCATAAATCATAATTATGTCTATCGGCGGGTGTTACAAATATTTAACTGATGAAGGTTTTTGCCCGACAGTGACGATATGCAATTTAAAGATTCAAGAGACTATGCTTGTATGTTCAATTTATTTTTTACAAATTCTACATTTTATGTTATATAAAACAGAGTAGGGCTTACAGTCAGGAAACATAAATACTTTTCCACCCTCTTTTCTTTTTTTCCGAACTTATCCACACCTGGAAATAACTCAAATCAAATATCATACTGCTTTGCGACCCAGTTATGCATTACGTTATCTCTGATTTTACTGAAAATTTCAACCACGCTTGATTTCATAATAACAGGAAAACGAAACAATAAATCTAAACTCACACTTGTGGTTGGCGTCCCGGGCCAACCATTTGCCTTTGGGGCAGCTGGTGGTGCGAATGATGCTGACAGTGTCCCCGCTCTTCACAGGCAGGTCATTCTTGCGAACCTTGCTGGCCACCATCACCCTGGCGTGGTACATGGGCTCCTCTTCACCGGTCACCTAGAGAGTCAATTGTCAGCCATCAGAGTGTTGCCATGCATGATGCCAAGCTGAGAAATTACTTAATTACTCTTTTTACTGACCCTCATTGTGATACCATTGACAATCCTAGTTATTAAAATGTAAGATGTAACATTTTGTTGAAAAATACTTTTAAAATGTTCATATTCACAAGTAAACAAGTCAATCATTGACTTAAAAAAAACTGGCTGAATATTGAGCATAAGTGGGATTTCAAAAGCAGACAGAAAAACAGCTCTGCTAGATGGAAGATGGAAGAAATTAGCAGCTTCCAAGTAATTTGATTGCTTAACTTACTTTGAACTTCTTTTTCATTTCATTTTCCTTCTTCTCTCTTTCTTTTTGCTCTTTTTTCTCCTTCTCCAGGCGCTGCTTCTCCTTCTTCTTCTGTTCTTTATGGTCAGCAGTGTTGGGGCTTTGGCGTTCTTTACTGAAAACAAATCGGACTGATCAGTGGCACAAAGTAGCTCATTTTCCATAAAGATTAGATGTACCACCTGAAATATAAATGGAACCATATGCTGGTAAAACTGACTGAATAACAAAAGGATGTTTCAGGGTAAAAACAGAGGGGAAAAGGATGTGACCTGTTTTACAGCATATTTTTTTAAAAATCAAAACATCAGTGAGAGAGAAGTGATGTGTAACAAACCTGAAGACATGATTATGAGCTGAATGAACAGGTTCTCCTGCTACACTGGCCCTGCAGTTTGATTATCATAGTAAGAAAGAAAAAAAAGAAATCAATGGCTGCCGTCCATCTAGCAAAAACAAATAATGATAAAATGCAGGACTTGTATGTTTGAAAAAAAGAAAAAGACATACCATGGATTCCGTGGCCATATGTTAAGACACGCCTCTTCCTTCTGGAAATAAACACAGATGATTTTTAATTTACCACAGATTGTTCAGCTTGTAAAACAGAGTGAACTGCTTCATTTCTTCAGTGTGTTTCTGACCATAAACTTAAAGGGATAGGTGTATGGTATACATTTAGAATATTTTCACTGCTTTAACATGCCGTCAGACAGCTTTTTCTGACTGGAAACTGCTGTTGTAATAGCCAAATATTGTTCTCCAAATCAACAAAACTC
>JAJHUR010094514.1:9989-22692 GCA_027495735.1 Lutjanus campechanus | reverse complement strand
TCAACTGAGCGTGTGTGTGAATATTTATGCTATATTTTGATCCAAATCAAACTTAACATTTAACATTGTTTTTGGACAGTTTTTGACAAATCTCCAGAGCCACATAAGCCAACTGTGTGATCAAATACAGTAATTAATCCAGAGGTCCACGAACAATACCTACTCTGTGCCAATGGGCACCAAAACACACACTGTGTAGCCTTAAGCTCTAAAAAATGTGTTGAATGCTTTTCCTCATATAACATTTGAGAAAGTGATTTTTCATTGTAACAAGGCATCCTTTCATTGTTGCATAACTTGGCTCATTACCACCGCATCAGGGGAATAGTGTAAAACCATTGTCCTTGTGCATGACAAACAAAACAAAGACCCACTCAAAGAAAAAACACTCTGCAGAGCTTCTCAAGGTAAAAAAAAAGAAAAAAAAAAGGACACTTCTGAGCTGTCCAGGCTGTTCAAAGTTGTTTAGTGACTGCAGTTGGTACTGTGTGTCTCTAACTGTGTGTTTCACTTCACTCAGCATTATCCCTAAGACCTTATGAGGCAATAATAAGCATAATGAATTGAAATTTACTTCCATTGCCATGGCTAATTTCCCTTTATGGCTGTCATTAGGGCACTTACAGTTTTCTATGTGGACTCAGGCATGGCCACTTCACAGTTCAGTTTAGTTTGTTGACATCCATCCATCCATCCATCCATCCATCCATCCATCCATCCATCCATCCATCCATCCACCTACCTACCTACCTAGCTAGCTAGATGTTGCTCCAAAACTTGTATGTACCTTTCAGCATTAATGTGGCCTTCACAGATGTGGCAGTTACCCATGATGCCATGGGCGTTAACACCCCCCCATAACATCACGTATGCTGGCTTTTGAACTTTACGCTTGTAACAATCTGGATGGTCCTTTCCTCTTTAGCCCAGAGGACATAGCATCGATGATTTCCAAATAGTATTTAAAATGTGGACTCGTCAGACCACAGCACATCTATCTATCTGTATCCACCCACCTGTTACTTGTTTATGCTCCCAGCAGGTGCTCAGGGAGTTGCTGACAACTCTTATTCAGAGAAGTAATTTGGAGCCGAGCGGAGGAATATGCATACTAAAATAGAGAAGAGAAACATTTGTGCTGACTTCACTGTGTGCTGTGCTGCTGTTCCTCCCGTGACAGGGCTGCTCCACTGGCTGATGTGCAGCTGCAGCATTTTAAAGTGGTCAGGAGTGATTTTGCAATTCATGCATGGGTCACTCTGAGGCCTTTGGCCCTCTGGCAATGAACTGGGCAGCGATGATTGTTAGATCAGAGGTGATGTCAAACATTAGCATGTGTCAGATCTACCTTGATTAGTAATCGCCACCTTGCCCGAGTCACTGACACGCAACCCTTGATGGCAGTGTGACTGACAGAGAAGGGTAGAGTTGAAAAATTAATTAATGGCTGACACTGAATGAGAGTGGGTGTTGTTAGGGGTGAGACACTTTGTGTGAGTGACAGGCAGGCTAATTCAGAGTGGCACTGGTTCAAGAGAGGAGGTAAACATTTACGCTTTGCTCCACATGAAGACATGAAAATCCAAAATGAAATCGATTGACGCTGATTATGAATGCATCTGTGGTAGAGCCAGAGTAGTTTCATTTTTGTGTGTGTGTGTGTGTGTGAGAGAGAGAGAGAGAGAGAGAAAGAGAGAGTGAGAAAGAGACCCCCAAAATGTGATAGAGTCGTGGTGAATAACCTCAATAGGTGTGAAAATAATCTAATCAAAACAAATGGCTCACAGTGTTTTGCCCAGGAGCAAATCATTTCTTCCACCCCGTTGCCAAGCAACAATGAAATCTTGATTTTTATGTACAAGGCTTTTGAAGCCAAAAATGATGAGTGACTGGAAGCTAAAAGCAACACAGGGCAGAGATGGAGAACTCTGTGCTGCACAAAACAAAGCAACGTGCTGCCGATAGTTTGGCATCTATCTAACAGTAAAACTTTCTCCTTAATTGTTCCTCAGATTGATTTTTCCATGTTATGTAGTTTATTGCAGCGAAATGTTGCAGGGAAAGTAACAGAAAACAAGAGATCTGTCCTGAGGGCTCATCACACTCTTAGAATTAAGGGTTCCAAAAGGGTTCTAACTGAGGGGCTGAGGTTCTACCCAGAACCATTTCCCTTTGAAGAACTCTTTTTCAAAGACAGGGTTCATTAAAGGTTCTTCCTAAGAATAAGAGTTCTATTAAGAACTCTTTTTATCCAAAGCCCCTTTTTTTTTTAGAGAAAAAGTTTTTCAAGGACTTAAACAATCCTTTTGTTAAAGGTTCGCCAGGGGCTGTTTGTACCATAATATAAAATAGTTCTTGGTAGAACTCCCTGGGTGGGAGATAAAACCTTTGGTTATAAAAGGCTTCATTTAGGTGAAATCCTTGGAATATGAAAGGGTTCTTGGGAGAACCCCCTGGGTGGGTTCAAGGCGAAACACGTGGGTTTCTCTTTCAGAGCCAAGAGCTCTCATAGCCTGGGGCTAAGAGAGCCTTCACACTAGCACAATCCTGTCCAATTCCAAAGTGAGCTAACCCCAATTTAGGGCTTGCAGGCCCTGCTCCAGAGCAGGGTTAGTTAGTTAAACTATGTTTTAACCTTTTAGCCCAATTTCACACTGGCATCTTTTAACCCTGGGTTTAGTTAGACTTTCAGGGTATAACCCCACAAACACAGGGTTAATCCTGCTCCGTAGCAGGGCCAACAAGCCCTAGGCTAAAGTTGGGGTTAGCCCACTTAGGAATGTGCCAGTATGAAGCTCTCTTAGCCTGGGGCTAACAGCTCTCTTAGCCGGGGGCTAAGTACAGTGTGAAAAGCCCTTATGTTGGGTTCTAGGTGAAAGTCTCTTAGAGGGTTCCAAGTGGAAGCTTTATAAAAGGTTCTACCAGGATCTAAAAAGGTTTCTCCTATGAGGACAAGCATAGAACCCTTTATGGTGCTAGTCAGCACCTTTATTTCTAAGAGTGTAATATTATGCTTGAAAATACAACCTGACTTTTCCATTTGTGTGTGCAATATGTTAGGTCTAAGAATATCTGCTTGGATTGGTATGGAAAGTAGCAAGAGAGTGCAAGTGGGAGAGAAAGAGAGGGAGCAGAGAGAAATAGAGAGCAGAGAGAAAGAGAGAGCAGAGCAGAGGAGGATAGAGGGAGGCTGAGACACTAGCACAAAAGGGGAACAGGGAGAAAGCAGAAGTGATATCAGTGTCCTAGCGAGTTGCACATTCTAGTCGAGGGGGAAGAGAAAGTAGGTGACTGTAAGAGGCTGGCAGGGGAGCGGACAGTTCATCCAACTAGCAGGATTAGGTGAAGCAGAGTGACATGAGAAGAGGACCTTACAGTTGGAGTGTCTCCATGGACTGAACTGCTGGGAGGGTGAGAGAGTGACTCTCAGCAGCCACAGCAGGGCGCCTGCCTGGCCCTCCACGACTTCCCATTTCCTCCATTTCCATCTGAATCGTCAGAAGGCACGGCAGCAGCACGTAACGGAGACATACCTTCGGATATTACACACTGAAACACTATGGGGACAGTGAGTGAACTTTGCGTGTCCAGCCTTCAGACATTCTTGTGTCCAGCTGTGAAGCCGCCCCAAGAGGCACCAGGTAAAGTCACAACTGTGGGCCTTGTAATGCACACTGTGCTGTAGTGTAATAGCCTTTTGTGTTGGTCGTTGGTTGGTATGTGTTGTAACCTTACTGTGATGCTGTAACAGTGAACTCTGTGTCTCTGAATGAGTTCTCATGAGTTTTGGAAGAAAACCTGTTGATTGACTGTGCGTGTGTGTGTGTGTGTGTGTCTGTGTGTGTGTGTGGAAACAGTAGGGGTGGGAATTTCTTGGCACCTCATTATTCAGATTCAGATTTAGAGGTCTACGATGTGATTATAAAATATGAAAATATGAATATATAAAATTATCAACACATCACATACAAATTTTAAGCTTTTATGCCAGCGGCTACTGGTCGGATTGTGTCCATCTGCAGTTTCTCGTGTTCAGCTATTCTCACCAAAACTGAAGAAGTCACCTAGTTTAGAACACAACACACATGTTTACGTTAGTGCTGGGCAATATATTTATATCACATTGATATTTTTGTATGAGACTGGATTGTCCGTCGTCTTAGATTTTGGATATCATTTCATTGTGATATGGCAGAAGTGTTGTCCTTTCCTGGTTTTAAAGGCTGCATTACAGTGAAGTGATGTCATTTTCTGAACTTACCAGACTGTTCTAGCTGTTCTGTTATTTGCCTTTTACCCACTAAGTCATGATATCCACATTACTGACGATTATTTATCAAACATCTCATTGTGTTAATATTTTGTGAAAACATCAATCATCATCCCTACAGTATTGTCTCAGTATCTAGATATTTAGTCAAAAATAGCAGGATATTTGATTTTTCATTCCATATCACCCAACCCTGCCATTGGTAGTTTAAAGCTACTACAAGGAACATTCATATTTTATTGATTTTGCAGGCCCCTGTGGACAAAAGCATTAGTGTTACCACTAGGGGTGTGCTGAGACCAATTTGGTATGCATGTTCAACGATACAATTAATCTTAGAGATTTTTAAATAGCCAACAATTCGGTTCAATATGATTCAGCCCTATCATAATTCAATACAATATAATGCAAAGTGTGAATCTTTCTTTGGGTCTGGAGACTCCTTGCTCTGTACACTGCTGTCCGACACTTTTTGTATAAATGATTTGCAGCAGTGTTTCTCAGCTTTCTTATAAAACTCCCTTGCATGCTATGAGGGCTTGATCGTGTGACGCGGTGTGACGTCAGTTCTTTCATTGTCTGCTTTGTGGTGATGAAGAGGAGAGCCGGGGGGGGGGTTTGTGTGAGCGCAACAGCAGGTGATGTGAGATGTAGCAATATGCTACTGCTGCATCGATTTTTTTTCCAGTGCACGTTCAGCGTTTTACCGATACAGGCCATCTTAATTGATGCACTTGCATCTTGCACGTTATACATTATGCACACGCTTCAACTATAGATCATATATTTAGGTATTTAGCCTATTTAGTGTAACCTCTGTCAATTCGCAATTTGGGCTGCAGTACTCATTTTTGAACACTAGGGTTACATAGGCTATTCCTTCTTTAAGTAAGAGTAAAATTACACCCCCCCCTCCCAAAAAAAAAGACTTAATTACAGTAATTTGAGTAAATGCAATTAGTTTCTTCCACCCCTGCACATGGCTCCTGCACAGATGATAACAGTTGGACAAAAATAGAGGGAGCTTCTCATGGCTAAGGAGGCTCGCTCATTAAGCACAACTTAAACCTCTGTGCGCGCGCACACACACACACACACAGAGAGAGAGAGAGAGAGAGAGAGAGAGAGAAAGCAAGCTAATGTTATTACTTACTGAGCAGATCTAATCTCCAGCAGGTCTCGCACACATCCACTGCCAAACTAATTGAAACCTCAGGTAAAAACACAACCACGCAGTGGCATGCTCATGTTTCTCGTCCTCCCCTGCTCGGCTGTGCATGAGAGCGTCTCTTCCTCTTGTCCCTGTTACCATTTGCTGTGTCCTTCTATAGCGGAGATGATAATAATGTTGTGTCCTCTTAAACCTGGATAAACAAACTCTCGGTGCTTTCCCAGTTTAATTACAGATGGAGGAGCCGGCAGAAGTGAAGCCGGCTAAGACATTGGCCTCTTTAGGAGTTTTTTTTTTTACTTGCCATCTGTCACCATGTTCCCATATTTGTCCTTTCACACTGTAGTAATAACAAGATCTGAACTGTGATGCAGCTGATGTGTGTGTAAAGTGCTGTGTAGGGTTAAGTGTTGCGACTGCGTTACGTTACAGGACAGGGTTGTGTGCCTGCTCATGATGGCCATGTTTATAATACTGTTGACATGACTGAAGTGGCTTTGCTGGGGTTATGGTGAATCAGCTGACTGAGTGTGCAGCAAGGGGAAGCGGTGCTGTCTCAGTCATTTCAAAACACCTGAATCAGCACCACAGACCTGCGTGAAAAGACCGAACTACATTTTTTTTGAATATGCAAGGGGGAAGTCATCTGGATTGTTCTGGCATCAAGAACATGGCAACAGCAAAGTTTCACATATTTTTGTCAAGCAAACAAAAATGACAATTTCTCAACTTGCACAATGTCGTCTTACATATGTTTTATGAGCTGCTTGTCCGTTTGCTTTCTGCCATTGCTATAGTGACACTACCCTTGCCCACAAACTTAGTGATTTTTCATCTTTAGTTAGCTACTTCACTTGTCACAGTTAGCTTAGTACAGTGTTAGAGAGCTAACTAGTGTCGTCATCTTCAGCCAAATGAAACAAATACAATTCAAAAATGTCTTGGTTTGTTCTTCCACTGCTCCAACAAACACCAACTCTGGTTTGGTTAAAATTAATCTTTAATTCACCGATGTGGAAGATGTGAAAATATCACCAGGAGAGAAATGACAGTAAGGTCAGACATCAGAGAAACAGCGGAGAGTATTGGGGTGCGCAACCAGGATATTTTCATACACCTCTATGAATGAAGGGTTTATTTCAACCAAATATTGTTGGAGCAGTGACAAGACAAGCTAAGACAATTTTGGTGAGGATTATTTTGTTTCTGTCCAGTTTGACTGAAGGTGACTCTGCTAGCTAGCTAATGTTGTTAGTGGCTATATAAGACAATGAGGTGCTGGCCATTTGAAAGAATAAAGGTTTAAGGCACTCCTGAATTGGCTTCACTTTTCAGGCCCTTAAGCTCTGTCCACTTCTTCTACTGTCTCTGTGTGCAGCTTGTAATACAGATAATGCATCACACTTAATTGTGCAAGTAGAGAATTGTGCAGAATTGAAGAGAGTGTTCTCATTAGTGATAACACTGGTTTGTCATTTGAATATTCATCCTCCAGTCCAGTAAGTGGGCTGAAAGCAATGTACTCCCAAAGGTTTCATTTCAGCTGTCAGCCGCCTGCCTGTGTCAGTTCTTTTGCTTAAACTGTAAAAAAAATATTGTGATAGCAGCCGTCACATTCGGGAAGAGAATGGGCGGCGTTCTGTATGTGTTGGTGTTTCTGTTTTTGATCGTGAATCATGCAAGTGATTCATGTGTGACTCATCTAATGCTTGTCCAGCAAGTTCACACTGTATCAGCAGAACTATTAAATCACTCCCTGAAATAAAGCCAAATGCTGTTTGACATGAGCTGCTGGTGGAAAAAAAAAACAAAAAAAAAAACAAGTGCAAACATGATTGAGAAGTTTGAAAAAAAACTGGCTGACCTCATGCAGTGACGTCTTTGCACAGTCTTCGTGTATCTTCCCAGTCACTCTCCCTTTGCATCTAAATAAATTTGGCACATGTAGTGTTATGTCAGTGCTCTTTCTGACTGTAAATGTTACTGTGGGTCTAACATTTCACAGCCACTGTTGAGTGTGACTCAACATGCCCTGTTAATCCGGCCTGCTGATGCAGTGCAGTGTACTGCTTTCAACAAATGTAATAGTTATTTTGAATATCAGCACAGTGACGACAGCCGTCCACACTGTGAGGCAGGTGTGGCGGGGCTTTGCCTCGGTTTTCTGACATGGAAATCGCTCGTGTGGGCTCTGGGGGGCAGCTGAGGACAAACTGAGCTCTCCTGGAGCACAAACAAGCCTGTCAGCAGCGGCAACAGTGTACGAGAATATTTGCCAAATCAGCTTGTTGTAAAGGAGGGTATGGTGCAGGAGTGACAGTGGGTGATGATGCTAATGTCATGACTGTAATGGTTCTCAAGCTTAACCCAAATGTTCTGTTTAAGTCCTGGAGATCCAGGGTCTCCTTTACAGACTTGCCTGCTTGAAACAGGGATTTTTATATGCCTTATATCTGTGATTTATGTTGAAAGCGGCCTACTTTTATGCTGCAATACCTCTCCAAAATCCCAAATGGGTTAGCTTTGACGTCTGTTATTGGATTTTTATAAGAGGTCTAACAGGGTGTTTGACCTCTCTTAAGATCACTATGTAGCAGTCATAAGAGTTAGTCAGCTTGTCAGTCATGACAGATTTTGTGCCTACATCGTTATATTGTCACATAATCAAATAGAGCCTTGACATTGGACAACATTGACATACATATTATGCAGCAGTTACCATTGTATAGCAAAAATACCAAAGAAAAAAAACAGTATACTCATTTAATTGAGAATATTTTTGGGGGGGCATAACCAGCACTGTTGCACTTGCACTTGTTTCACCTCTAGCATATTTTAACTGGTCAAAATCGATGCTGACGTCCTCGAAGTGTTTATTTCCCCTCATCAAAGCAGACAGCAGTGAGGATGAGAGATTTAACAAGGTTGAGAGGAGGTACGTTTTATATGATCCACAGCTGCCTTTTTATGGGATCATCCACCAAAAGGATATTGTTTGGAAAGAAAATAGGGAGCTGTTGTGAGTTACAAGTAAATAAACTGTCCTCCAGCTACATAGAAACAAGACTGACTTAAGAAAATCACTTTGGTTATGAATAAATAGACGCTTAATTAACTTATTCATCTGGAGAGGGAGAAATCACAAGCCTAGCTGCTGGGGCATCGCTCGTCATGCGCAATAAGGCAGTAGAACAACAATATGTGTGTGTGTCCGTGATTCATGTGCATGCATGTGAGCAGGGCCTTTCACATTAAGTTTGCACAGGACCTTGCATCACCCTCTGTGATGTCCCTGGGCATAACACATGAAATGCATCTGGTGTAATAATAAGAAAGTAAAGCCAGTATGAAGAAAACTTAAACTGAAATCTTTTCGTGATCACTTCGTCAAATATATCAATGAACTGTGAGCAAAGCGTGATTTCTCATCCTCATTTTTAAAAATTCATTTCAGAGGCCTGAAGAAGTAAAACTATCCTATCAAAAATCAAAGTTTAGAGAAAAATCTGGAAAAAGATTTTTGGTGTCAGAAATATGTTTCCTCTCTCTTCTTCACATCTTGTGATCCCTCAGATTTTTTCTGCAGTCCTTTAGAGGGTAGCCACTGGATTATGGGATGCAAACTTCTGACTTGTGATGACATAGTAAAGCAAAAGGCCCTTTGCACGCTGATTATGAGGCCTAATTTATCAGTGAGCTCAACTTACATGAAAGAAAGCCATGATCTTAATATCTTATTGGGACAGATTTCACATGTACTTTGCGGTGAGACAGGACTGTATTCCTCTGGTAAAACACAGTTTGACGTGTTTTGGATGCTGAATGAGACAGACTGCCAGGGAGCTGCTTCAAAGAGGAGTGTGTGGGAATCCAAACAGAGGCAGATGAAATCTGCACAGCTCTGTAAGCCAAATAAGATCTTTCTGGTGGCATGGGCGGATTTGTTTTTCTCTGACTTCTTGGTTTTTATCTTCATAAAACAGCATGAAATGAACAGGCAAGGTAGCCAGGTTGCTGGTTAACTGTAGAAAAATGTTTTTGCGTGCATGTCTGGCTATACCTCGGCCATTTATAACACACTGCAAGTCCTACTGTTGTACTGTGAATGTGTTGATATGTTGGCCTCATCAAGCTTTCATGCCTGCAGACACAATCCAACCATGAACAGCAGGGGGTTTATTTTCTCATTCCCGAAGATGTATGCATAATTAATTACAGATGAACAAATGCTTTGTCAGTCTGTTGTCTACCAAGACACAAGACAGTAACAGTGATAGTTGAGGTGACCATGTCAGCTGCAGAAATGTATGCGGTGTAGAACGCTGCGAGTGTAGCCTGAGGAAGAGTGACTTTTAGACAGCTGTCCTACTTCATCAGGAGCTCTCTGCATTTCACACGGTCTTCCTGAAACTGATTTGTGAAGTCACAGCTTGTGACAGCACTATTTCTGCGTGTATGTTTGTGTAAATTTAGTTGCTTCAAAGGAAAAGAAAGTAAAGAAAAGTGGGTCACGTTTTCTTTTTACAGCACACTAATAAGACATAACAAGCTGTGCTTTGTATTCAATTAGACAAAAACTACAACTATGTTCTTTATTAGACAGAAGTAGACCCTAATTAGGCACTACATACCTCACAGTTCATTAATAAGATGTAACAAGCTGTACTTTGTATCAAATTAGACAAAAACTAGAAATAATGTTCTTTATTAGACAGAACTAGACTCTTTATCAGACTTAGTAGCCAAGACCAGTCCTTACTTTGATGAAATCACACTGTTGTAAAAGGTGCAGAATGAGTGAAATGTGCTGCAGGCATCAAATTTAGAATGAGTGTATATTTACAAAAAACATTAAAGTTTCTCAGTTTGAACTTTAAATATCTTTGTCTTTGTACTGTAAAGTATTTGCATATCATTGCATTCTGTTTTTGTGTTGTGTTATGTTGTGTTTTTTATGTTTTACACAACATCCCAACTTTTTTTGGAATTGGGTTTGCACAATAAGTCTGTCATCCATAGACAAAATATTCCTCTACCTGTAACATTATAGTATGGCCTTCACTTGGTAGATCTGGTTCACATGTTTTTAAATGGGGAAGTAACAGCTATGTGATTTCCCTTTACTTTCACTTTTCTTTCCTTAATTACACTCTAATACGGTGTAATAAGGGTCCAATAACAGGCCAAGTACAGCTTGTTACATCTTATTTGTTTGACCTAAAATTGTCTTGCTGTTCAGGATACATGGAAAGCATGTCATATATGTTTACTTGCCAAGTGATTGGCTGCCCACAGAGCTGCCCACAACCACATTAGAAAAGTGACAGGAGAGCTAGATATATTCATATATATTCATTATATGACTCATGACTGTAATTTATCGCTCAGCTCTGCACTGCCTCTCACCTGGAAAATTATAGGATGGATTGATCCAAAGGTCTCATTACCTCTGACTGCACCTGTGAACGTTACAAAATCGGCGTGTACGATGAGTCATGCAAAGCTCAGTGCATGCCAAGAGTGTCAACCATACATGTAGTAATATTTCCCCTTTTTTCATGCCTACTGTTTACTTCTTTCAAGCAGGTGTGCAGACACCATAACATCCTATTTCTCAGTAAGCCTCTATTCCACGAGAGTGTGTGTCCATGTATCATTATTTTTATTCAGTTATGGTAAATTTCCCTTCATGTCCTTTTTTCTTCCTGCGAGCGGTGCTGTAATTACAACAGATGCTCAGCAGAGGTCGCTCTTGACATATCTTCTCACAGAATGGTTAAAGACTATTTTCTCACAATTTGATGGCAAATTCAGCTAATTAAACACATAGATTTACTACTGAAACCTTAGGAACTGTCACTGCATCGTTTGTCTGGATAATAACAGAGCCCTGTGGTCCATTATGAATTTGAACCATGAAAAACCTGTGTGATAAATCGGCACCAAGTTTGAAGGACATGAGTGTTCTAACTAGCCTCCAATACATTGTTATCATATGTGAAATTATTAAACATGATAAATCAAATATATAATATTCTCAAATAAAGTTGTTTGTGCTTATGAGTACTTTTGCATAGTCATATTGCTATAAAATTGGTGCACAATCCACATAGAAAATGTCTATTTTTATTCCAACTCAGAAATTCAATATATCAGCCACCAAAACAGTAATTGGTGATTTTTTTTTCCTCTAAAATCACTTTCAGCCTCAAAAATCCCATAGATTTTGGACTCTAGATCTAACAGAGTGTCAAGAATGCAGCATGGGAAGTGTGGAATCCAGTGATTTTGGAGGTTAGCTCATACTATAGGCCATGAATCAGGCTATTTTGGCCTCTGCTGAACCAATTTTGACCATTATTTGCTTCCAAGACCACCAACTTTATTGCTGAAACAGCCCATAAAAGGAGCCTGACCAATTTATTGATGGGCTGATTTTATTGGCTAATATTGCCCTATCACAGATAAATCGGCATGTGTGTTGTCTGATATGCACTACGGAACATAATGGAGAAAGAAAATGCTTGGTATAAATTAGATCTATTAATTATGCTCTATTTGTGTTATTTATAATTATTTAATTCCCAGTAGATTTACAGCTTCAGCCCTGATGCTATTTTGGACAATAAAGTTTATTGTTACATTGGAAAATATCATGTTTCCATTACATATCTTGGTCATAAGTATTTGATAGCCACATTTGAGGGATCATCGCAAACTAGGGTGACCAGACATATTGAAAATTCAGGAATCCTGTCCAGTTTGTCCTGAAAAATTAACTGTTATAGTAATAGATAAAAACAACATATGGAATCTGTGAAAATATTAAGATCAAATCAATTATGTAGGCTATAATCCCTGCTTTTAGTTATTAAAAAATGTCCTGTTTCTTTTTTAGAAAATAAGGATAAGGATAAGGATAAACTTTATTGTCCCTTGCGGGAAATTTGTTCTAAAATAAGTATTATTGAGTATTGACTTGAGCGTTATTGACATGAATTTACTCAATATCTTTGTAAAGATAATGTTTTGAGTTTCTTAAATTCAAAACAGTTTATCTATAGAAGAAAAGTAGATTATCTCAACAGGTCAGTAGTTGATAAAACTTTTCAAAACTAAGTTGGGCTCAAAAGTCAAAAATCGATTGCAGATTTCTTAACTTTTTTGTTTTTACAGTGTGTCTATTGCATTGATTAAGCTACCACAAATACCAGATTGTTGAAGTCATTTGTCCTGTTTAAACCAGATGATGGAGAGTGCAG
>JAJHUR010094513.1:0-18899 GCA_027495735.1 Lutjanus campechanus | reverse complement strand
ATCCCCCTAAATCTCACACCTTTCAGCATGTAACTTGAGTGGTTCGGGTTAGGCTTGGCTCTGTTTTCAGGCTTTATAAAAATCCAGACTGTGATGAAAGACTTTGGCCAATCATAAGTCAGTAACGAGTTGACTGTTGAGTCTCATTCCCAAAACGTCAGTGTTTGCCGACCTGGGAGTGAGACTCAACAATCGACTATCTTTTTCCAGAATCACTTACTGCACCTTTGAGTCAATTGCCAATAAATACAAGCCTTTATTTGTATTCACAAGTGAATTTCATGCTTCAGAGATGTAAGCTGTTCAGACAAAAATAGACCCAGCATGCAAAGATGGCAGAGCAGGGATAATCCACAGTCCTTGTTCTGTTCTGTGCATTCTAAAGCCCAGCTGAAGCTAGAATCAGGCTTCAGCAGTTGGAAATACAGAGTGGCTGTCTTCCAGTTATTCTTTTTGTATGTAAAACACCATATGTGCGTGTCAAAATTTGAATAATGTTTGCAGACCTACTAATAATAATCATAACAAAATTGTGTGGAGAGGAATGATGGCTCAGAGGATAGCGCTGGCCTGGATGATGTTTTACCAGGACAACACTGCATGTGGCAGCTAAGCTTCTGTAAATGAAGGTGGTTTGATTTCAAACTTGAAAGCACTGGTAGACACAGTGTGAAGGCTGTGGAGGGTAAAATGGAGGCTGTGCCACTGGACTGTGAGCTGCCACAATCAGCCTTCAAGGTCAGGAATACTGCTATAAAAACTCACACTGATTTACTGACGTAGTTTAAGTATGAATGTAGGCAGGGCTGGAAGGGTTACTTTATAAATATAACCAGTTTCCCTATTGGGATTAATAAAGCTTTTTAATCTAATCTAATCTAATCTAATATTTTGATAGAGTTACTAATATCCGTTAAAAAAAAACGTAGTCATTAAACTAATCCAAGTATCACAATATTAAAGTAATGTAACTATTTCTTTTCCTTACTTTTGGATTATGGCTAAAGTTAGCTGTTGTTCTGTGTAGCTAATGTTAGCGATTGGTCTGTGTGGCTAACATTTACGTTTGGTCTGTGTAGGTAATGTAAGCAGTAGCTCTGTGTAGCTTAAGGTAATGTTTGGTCTGTGTAGCTAGCATTAGCAGTTGGTCTGTGTAGCTAACATTAGCAGTTGGTGTGTGTTGCTAGCAGTTGCTCTGTGTAGCTAAAGGTGGTGGTTGGTCTGTGTAACTAACATGAGCGTTTGTTGTGTGTAGCTAACATTAGTAGTTGGTCTGTGTAGCTAGCGTTAGCAGCTGGTCTATATAGCTAACATTATTGTTTGTTCTGTGTAGCTAACATGAGCAGTTACTTTGTATAGCTAAGGTTAGCGGTTAGTCTGTGTAGCTAATGTTAGCAGTTGGTCTGTGTAGCTAAAGTTAGCAGTTGGACTTACCTGTTAATGTTTTTTTTAAATTAGATATTGAGACAAGACAACAGCGAAATTTCCACCTAGTGAAATGTATATTTACTGTATAATGAACTGGTAATTATCTAAATAACTAGCCATGGTTTCACTGAGACCAGAGTGGTATTCAGACTCATGACGCAAGTGTTGTTATGCGTGCACACCACACATGTTAATATAACATTTATTAAAATGTATTTTGAAATTGTAATCCTACTAATAATCCCCATTTTTACTAATTGTGACCGTGATCTGATTACATCTTATTTTTTTGTAAATGTAATGGAATACAGTTACCTTTTTTTGTCTCCTAATAAATGCTACAGTATATATAATTTAAATGACAGTAATGGTCTGCCTCTATTAAGCCAGACCACATCAACTGGAAAACAGAATTAAAACACTGAAAATACTAACTGTAATAACATAATGTACTGATACTATAGTGCTACTACTACAACGTCACTGCCCTTCTCTTACCATTTCATAGTCTGTAGCTTGCCAGAGAATATGAAAAGAGTTTGTACATGTGGTGAAGGCCACTGCTAGTGTGTGTGTGTGTGTGTGTGTGTGTGTGTGTGTGTGTGTGAATGAGAGAGTTGGTAGACATATTCACATATAACCAGATCCAATAAAGGATGTGTTGTGAGACCAGATCTCTGAGCCATCTGGACTGACAGTCTGCAGCTGTGCCACCAGGCCTCTCTCTCCCTCTCCCTCTCCCTCTCCCTCTCCCTCTCTCTCTCTCTCTCTCTCTCACACACACACACACACAAATACAGCATAGATGCGGACACACACACAGGAAGGATCAAAGATTTGGAGACAAAAGTAGCTTCAAGGCCAGTTCCTTCAGTTTCTTGGCCCGTCCATGAATAATTCTCTTTCCCAGTCAGGAGACACAGAAGGGGCAGGTACAGGCTTGCTGCAGGAGGGGGAGGTGACAAAGCCAATTTGTAATTTTTGTGCATTTGGACCTGGAACTGGATGTACGTTTTAGCCTCATTCAGTAGATTAAAGATTTACTAACCTGGTGGTAATTACACTGCCAGGAGGGGCTGAAGTCTCACCCTGACAGTCTAATTACCAGAGAGATGCTGAACTGACAGAGACTTCAAATGTTGCAGGGATGGAACAATTTTAGTGAAGGATGGCTTTGAGTATGTCACGCTACTGGCTTTTCATATGGCTGGGATGCCAGCAAAAGCTGAGGAGAGGACTCCTCCAACAGCACTGTTGGGCATGAACGTGCAAAAAGAGCAGCGCTCACTGAATGTGCTTTTTTTGTTTTAGTGAACAGTGAACTGGATGAATCAGTTTGAAATTAACGAGCATCATTCATCCTGAGAGAGGTAACGTCACTCACATCACCAGCTGATTAAAAGAAAAGCATGTTTGCAGCAGAGTGAATATGGACAGAAATGTTGATGTGATATAAAAATTTTTGATCATGAAGCCTCATGTACACTGCAGGCTGGAGTCTATTAACACACAGATAGATCCACGTAATACACTCACCTACAAACATCTGCATCTATGGAAACACATTTCTGACAATACGATGAAAAAAGATCCTGTAAGTCATTATGATGAGAAACTTTGCCAAAAATGACTTCTCAAATAATGATTTGGTATTTCAAAATATTGACAATACATTTCAAAATAATGAGACACCTTCTCAAAATGACTTCAACCAATCAGGTCAACACACCATATGGCATAGCAGGAGAGTTACGAGGCAGCTGGATTCACAAGATCATGCAAGAATCCCTCAGTATCTACGCTAACGTCTTCAGGAGCCGCCATCGTTTGTCTGAGATGAGTCGCTTCCATGGATGCTTCTCGCAGTCATCACACCTAAAACCACGCCTGTAGCTGCCAGTAGTTTCTCTGAGGACACTGACTGGCTGCACCAGTTTTGGTGCAGACACACTGAAATTGTACTGTATGACTGTATGATCACAATAAAGTTGGCTTTTACCTTTTAGCCTAAACTTTTGTCACCAAATCAGTTTATTGGTTTCCTTGATTACTAACAATCCATATTGGTACTGGCCCTGAAAATCTGTTGACCCCTAGTTTTCAGTCTGACACAGGAGAGGAAAGTGTCGAGAAACAGCTCTCTGGAAAGCTCCAGGTTGAGGCTGTCCATGAAGGTCAGCCTGTATCCTTTAATGAAAACAATGTTCAATGTAAATTAAGTTATTTAATTAGGCTGTATAAAAACAGATCCAAAAATATTTGGCACACAGAAATAGCGAGAGATTCATATAAAGTGTTTGTACACAGGAAGGTCTGAGTTCTGCTGAGGCTGTTTGGGAGGAGTGGCAGTCCAACAGAAGCTCTGTCTTCTCGACTCCATCCTCTTCTCCCTGTACATGCTTCGTCTAGGCAACCTGGTCAGTAGTTTCAACTGTACCGCCCACCACTGTTATGCTGACGATCTGCAGCTTTATCTTTCGATTAAACCAAAACGAGACAAGGAATATTAGCACCCTCCACGACTGCCTGAGTTTTAAAACCCTGACAAAACTGAGGTCCTCATGATTGGTCCAAACAAACTCCTCTCTGAAATAAAACTCTGCGTCGGCACTCTGGCCACTTAGACCAACATGAAGAACATAAACACACACGTGCTTCTTTCCACTCTGCGATACTGCAAAACTAAAATCCATGCTTTCAACAAGTGACCCTAGAGCTTTTCACACCCTCATCTCCCCACGTCTTGATTACTGCAACACTCTGGTCTCACCCAATTAGCTGTCCAGCCTACAACCCGTACAAAATGCTGCAGCCAGGCTGACACCACAACCAACCGCAGGACCCATATCAGACTGATCCTCGCTGCCCTCCACTGGCTTCCTGTTAAATTTAGAATAGATTCTAAGATCCTACTCATCACTTACAAAGCCCTCCACATCCTCGCCCTGCCATACATCTCTGATCTTCTGCTGCCCTACTCCACCTCTAGACAGCACAGATCAACTGACCAAGGTCTTTTATGCTTACCCCGCACCCTCCACAAATCTACAAGAGATTGTGCTTTTGCCGCCTGGGCCCCATCTCTTTGGAAGGTTGTTTTAAAAGATGCTATATAAATTGAATTTTACTTCCTTACTCCCTCTACCACAGATCCCCGGGCAGCCAGTGATTTGAACACAGTCAGGTGACCTTAGCCATTGTGTGCCTGTATCTACTCCGTGTGTGTGCAGCTCCTCGCACAGTGTGTATTCATTATACAGCATGTTTCTGTACTGATTGCCAAGTCAATTTTCTGTCTATATTTAGCACGGATGAATGGAGGGACTCTGATGTGGGACACTGCATGAGACAGAAGGACAAATATACAGACTACAGATAACTGAAATACTTCTCATTTATTCATTTTCCTCCATCCTGATCTCTGTCCTCCTCTCCATCCTCTCCCTCTTTCTCTCCATGAGCCCCTCCATCACCCCCTCTTTTTAATAGGATCCTTGGTGTGTGTGTGTGTGTGTGTGTGTGTGTGTGTGTGTGGGGAAGTGGAGTTGTGTAGAGGTCAATGGCTCCCATCTGTCGGAAGAAGCTGTGTGGTCTATGACAAACTGCCCGTCCTGCTCTCCTTAACAGCACTCACTGCCTCCAGAGACCATCTCCAGCCTGACACTGAGCCTCCGCACTGAACAAACTGCTCACTGCTAAATGCTGATGGTCAACCAGTATGACCAGCAGAGGAGTATCACACCATTTGATTGTACTTTGAATATTTATTATGAGCACATCACATCTGAGTTAATGGGGCTGGAGGTTCAGATATGCTGCTCTGGGCTGCCATGGACACATGAACAGACACCTCATCATCATTAGGCAGTATTTTTATACTTGACTGTTATGATACCATAACTTAGTATGAATCATAACTAAGCCTGTGAAGCCTGATACATCAAATAATTGCCAGAAAATTTTTATTTATTTTTTTAATTGAAGTGTTTATTGGACTTTTTGACAAAATCAATATCATATTTGATGTGTCAGGCATTTATGAAAATTCATTGATCACAACCTTTCCATTTCGCATCGGGGTCAGCAAAAACAGCTCCGTCAATGTAAACTGAATTGGTCAACATAACATTCAATTATGATAGGCCAAGGAACTGTTTTAGTGAAAATCAATCAAAAATTATTAGTAAGAGCTAATTTGCTCATAACTGTTTGCAACACACAAGTGCTTATAATGAAGCAGGTTGCATATGTAAAAAAAAATGTGTGACTCAGTACATGAAGGCAGCCATGATGGATTTTGCACACAGACTTGGGCTGCTGCCTGCAGTGCACTGATGATCCACCAGAGGGCAGAAGACACGTCTCTGATTGATACAACGGGTTTCTCAGGAAAGCGTTGATCACATTGATGCTGTAGAAGGTCTCAGAAACTCATGAATCAAATATGCTGCAAACGGCGTTACAGGGCGAAACAAGTTCCTGCCTTCAGCTACTGTGCCAGCAGGTGTTTCTGATGGGGTGGGGAGCGACTGCAACCATTCAAGCTGTACTGGCTCAGTGTAATTGGTTTTCAATAGGACATCACGGCACGTTAAAAGGAGCTGATGATGTTTTGAAGATGTGCTGCTTCTCCCAAATACACCACAGTAAGAGTCTGTCACCTGCGGCTCTTCATCTAACTGCTCACTGTGGCTGTTTCTCTTTCCCCTCTGCAATCAAACCTATAAATAGCACCTAAAGTCCATATCTTGTAGTGTGGAGGCATTTCTATGAAAGACAAGTGTCGCTAAACAAGCCTGGCTGACTTTCTTTCCTCCAGCTCCTTCATAATAAAAGCCTGCTGCTGGTTTAGCCGATGGAAAGTTTTAATTTGAGACAACAGCACGAAATGTTGGGTTGGCATCAGCAGTAACTTAACACTGTCCACAGTGAAACATCCTGATGGATGATGATGTTGTTGAGTCCAAAAGGGTCTTTGTCTCTACACCACATGTACTTAAGTTTGTTGTGTTTAGTAAGAAAGTACGAAACACAACATGGAGATGTAGTGCAACAAACAGCTTCTTTTTTATTTTCTCTCCTATATGTATAAAAACAAACCTTAGGCAACAACTCTACAACAACTCTGATGGGACACACTATCTCAAATACAGGGGGCTTTTAAATGATGAATGTTACAGTGGTAGAGGGCTCAGTGATTGATGACTGTTGTCCATCAGCCCAGTCCTACTTAACACAGCTCTGACACAGCTAAAAGCAATCAGTAAAGAAAAGCATTAAAAAGTAAATTACCCATTAACGCTTCTTTAATCATCAGATCGTTCCTGATTCATTCCTCACTTCTTCCTTAGTAACCACTCTGATTTTTGTGAACTGTGTCGTAATGTGTTGCTTTAATATCTTCACAAATTGGCTAAACTGCCCTGAAATTTAGTTTGGATATTCATAATCCCCACAGGGTTCGATTACCTCCACCAATGTTTCTTTTCATTAAATTTGGTGGAAGGGTGTTTCATCAGCCAAGGAAGAACCAATTATCCTCAAGAGCCCACCTGGGATCAGCTGAGAACAGAGAAGAGCCACGTGTGAATCCGTACTCTTGGTTTACAAACCTGTACCCATGGTTTTCAAATTCAATTTGCGAATACTTTTTGCGACTGTGTGTTCATGGAGCTCTCATGATTGAAGTGTTTCATCAAAGTGCTTGCCCTCTTCCAACCAGTTTCTTTCTATCGCATATAACACGGGCTAACTTCAACCAATCAAATCAACGCTTCAACAGGACACTTCTCTCTGTCGTCACAACTAAAACCACGTCCGTAGCTGCCAGTTGTCCCTCCTAGGATACTGACTGGCTGCACCACTTTTGGTGCAGACACAAAAGGATAACCTGATGCCTGACAAGGTGGATTCTCACATGATCTCACAAATCCAGCTGCCTCACAAGGTAACAGTAAGGCTGCGAGTCATCAGCAACTACTAGGCTAAAAAAAAAAAGGCTCACCTAGTCTGTTGCAGGCCACATTCTGGTCTTTGTCGTGGCTTAAAAACTGACATCCACAGAAAAGTTTGGGCTCATCACAGCCTCTGCAGATTAATTCCATACCTGATATACCATGTTATGTACCGCTAGAACTGGACAACATACCAGATGAATAAATACCTGTTTTGTAGCTTCGCTGCCTTCATACCTCGTTGATCACTGCTCTATGTTGCTGCTATGTGTCTGTGAGGACACCGTATCGGTGATGTCCGCTAGTAAACAAATACAATGTTTACTGACAGATGCAGACTTCACTCCAAAAATAGTGTGTCATGACAGCTGGTTTGTGAAAAATTTAGCATAACAGTGGTTACAGCTATTCACTTACTGATGGTGATCTAATCAGCTCTGTGCCAAAACATTAACCTTCGTAATAGACACAAATTCCTCTGGGACGTGCAGGCTCTGATCTTTGAATACGCAACATCGTTTTCTATCAAATTTTGTAATGGAAAATTTTAATTTTGTCCAGATGATGGCTCTGTGAACTAACTGGATGGTTGAAGATGGATTAGCTGTCAGCTGATACCGTCTTATATGGAGCCATATCCGACATTCTCAGACTGCTGACCTGAGTTGATGACCTCTAAAGGTCAGTTGTGGCTTGATTTCTTGAATTGTCACAGACTGCTAAGTAATAACTAGTTCAAATCGTTTGCAAGTGAAGATGCGAATAACAGAAGGATCAACAGTCCCTATCGTGGTATAGGGTATAAGAACTCTGGTGAAACTGTGCTTCTTTGCTCATTGCTGTGGAGACCTCTGATCTCTGCACTCTTTTAGACCATTTGCAAATGCCAAATTAAACTTAGAAAAAGACAACCTTATTTAACTAAATTGCCACCACAATTTTATACAGTTTGGAGAACTGTGGATGCTGCATTACAATACTTTCACACTGTTCTGTGCATCTTACAGAAAACTTAGATTAAACTATACAAAACTTTTTTTTTTTTTTTTAAATTGTAAATCTTTGCATACATCTATATAACTTTATTAAAAACTTTGAAATCCCTGCTGGTTTCATCTGGCATCATTGCAGTAAGTGCTTCACCAGGTGTTGCCTGATGGAGAGCTGCACTCTGGGAAACCTCTTCCAGTTGTTAATAAAATGGCAGTATCTGTCTACATGTTCTTCTCCTTGAGCTGCATACAGACAAAGTGTGTAATTGTCTGTAAGAGCAGTGATTTGCTGCTCCTCTGAGTGCACACTGTGTGAATAACTGGCTAGAACACAGCTAGGGCACTCGCACTCTGTGTACCGTGTGTGTGTGTGTCTGTGTGTGTGCGTGCGCGTGTGCGTCCTCTTGCTGAAGTAAAAAAGACATTTACAGGACACTGTGACCCCAGTCAGGCATATCCACCAATCACTGCAGACTGCAGCAGATTACAGCAAACCAGCTACCACGACTGGTTAGACAGAGGGGGAGGGAGGGGGTGATAGGGCGAGAGAGAGAGAGAGTGTAAATAGAGGTGAGAGGCTCTGAAGGTGAGAGGATAGAAATTAATGGACAGTGACAGAAAGCGAAAGGAGGGGATGGGCTGATAAGACAGAAAGAGATGGAGAGGAGAGGACCCGACACGAGGACGGGGAGACACGCCGTCTGATTCTGACCTTTACCAGCAGAACCACAGGTGTCATGGAAATTTGGGTTACATAAAGCGGGTTTATACCCATCCATTTATGTCATCAGAGAGAATCATCATGTGAGAAAATGTGAATGACCTTATTTGTCCCCCTCACTCTCACTCTTGTCCCTCCTCCTCCTGAGTGTTTAATGACACAGGGTTTTAATGCAGAGCCGTGTTCTGTTTAGTGACTATTTCACCCTACATCCCCTCTCTCCAGGCACAGGTTGCTGTTCTGTTTTATAACCACTGCAAAAGGCATAGTGGGTTACCCATACTTAAGGAACCAGAGGAGTTGTAATTCATGGGCTAAATACTGTAACTAGCAATTAACACTATAGAATGAGACTAGGCTCACTGGAGAGATACATGCATTTAAATTGGTATTTAAATACAAGTCCAAGTCCATTCAGTGTTAGGTTACTATTTTTAGTGGTTATTATCCCAGAGGCTTAAATGCTCATAACAATTAAGAGAATAATTGGTCATTTTTTGTCTCAAGTATCATGAATGACTAATTATTTCAGGCTTCTGATTGGCAGCTCTGCAATCAGTAACTTCTAAACCTGCAGAGGCTGAAATTAGAGATAGGTTAAAGGGAAAGTTTGGATTTTTTGAGACAGGTTTGTATGAGGCACATATTGGGGCTACAACTAATGATTATTTTCATAGTTGATAAATTGGTCAATTATTTTCTTGATTAGAGTTTGCCTATAAAGTGTCAGAAAAAGCAGAAAAATACTCCACAGTGTCAAAATACATACTCTGACTTCATGCTTATAACCACATACTCATGCACTCTTTTAGTTGGGCGATTCTTTAAACTGTACTTGAAGCGAAACAGTCACCTAACACTTGTACAGTCAAAGAAGGGTTCCCCTCTCTGTCAAAGTCTGTGGCTTTAGCTCGGGCTTGTTTTACTTCGATGAGCCCTCATTTCAGGCTCTGTACTCTGTGTTTTGACGCAGTCTGGAGGCAAGATGATGGTACAGCTGGTACTGCTCTCTGCAAAACAACCAGTGTCAGGTTTTTTTTTCTGTCAGAAAAGGCTCTCTGACAGCGAGGTAAAGTGGTGAAAGTATTCTAAACATAGCGTACACTGCACCTAACGATTATTTTTTAAAGGATTAATCTTTTTTTCAATTAATCTATCAATTAATTTATAGATTAATCTAACAAATGTTTTGTCATTATTCAATTATATAATTCATTTACTTAAAACCATACCAAAAACTTGTCTCATTAATATTTCAATATTTGACTCAATCATAATCCTGAAAAATAGACACATAAAGCACATTAGAGTAATGATAACAGTGGCATATTTTAAAGTTAGTCTAATTTCCCCCCTGTTTAATAGACTCCATGTCAGATGGCTGATCAGAAAATACTGAACTTCAAATCAAAAGGAGCTGTGATGCATGTTAATTTAACAACTAATCACTGTATCAACCTTCACTGAAGCTTGACGATCAGTATTTTGACTTTAAAAAAAAACTGGTTATGACATACGTGGCTGATAAAGTGAACAGAAAGTACAAAACAGCAGAATAACACCGTTAGATGACACATGATGTAAAGTTAACAGTAGCGGTGCAGACATCACTTTTCACATGGGGGTGATGAGGAAACTGCAGCTGCTGCAGGAGGAGGACAGGTCACAGGTCGCTCGGTGCTTCACTTCCAGCGCTCATGTGGAGCAGTTTGTCCTGCTGTGATAAGTCACGCCCAGTTTGTGGAGCTAAAGAGCCAAACTGTTGCGTCTCTGTATGAAACACTCTCACAGGTTTGATGATCGCCGCAAGGCTCGTTCTCCGGGTGATAAATACCTCATACAAACATACTTCAAATAATCTGAACTATCCCTTTAAAGTATCTTTGAAATAACAACATGATTTGGGCTCTGATTTTGGAGACAATCTGAAAAAAACACTGTGCTTTAGCTTAAATCTTCTTAACAAACTAATCGTGCTGGGATGTTGTCTTGTACTTTGGGGTGCGAGGCAGCATGTTGGACACTTCAGACTGAGAGAAGGATCATTTGAAGGTGTAATAAAGTGACGGTGCTGCTTGTATGTGTGTGTATGTGTTTGTCTGTCAGTGTAACTTCAAACTGTTTATCTGTGACTCATCATCAGTCTCACCTGTCTGCCTCCTCTCTGTTGCCCTGTTTCTCTGATAGCTCCTGGTCGAGGGAGGAGGAGGTGCTTCCCTCTCGGCTGACCCCGCTGTTACGTCCAGGGCTGTTGTCAGCCGACGCCCTCCCACCTCCTCCGCCTGCAGGACGGGGGGTGGTGGCGTCGGTGTGCTGCTTCAGAGTCTGCAGCTTGGCCAGAGGGATGATATCGCAGCCCTGGGGCCGGTGCCACACTGTGCGCTGGGTGGAGGCGTTGTAGTAGTAGAAGCGAGAGGTGTTGGGATCAAACAGCTCCCACCACTGGTTGTCCCCGGTCCGCTTGATGCACACACCCTGCGGAGGGTCCCACACGCACTCGCCCGTCAGCAGGTTGGCGTACATACGCTCCCGCGTGCGCGGCTCGATGATCTCCACCCACTCCAACCTGCAGGGAGAGAGGTCAGAGTGACACTTTTAGGAAATTGACCATGAAATAAGGACTGTGAACTGTGACTACTGGAGCTCCACCTCTGCCTGCACCTGCACCAACACCTGACAACAACTCACTGCTTTCTCAAACTGACCAATCAGCAGCAAACAAGTGGAATGATAACTTGAAAAAGAAGCAGAATTTTGACTGACATTTCATTTTTAAAATAAATTAGTAAATTAATCGCCAACTTGGCTGATAATCAATTGATTGTTTTGAGTCTTTTTTTTTTTTTTTTAATCAAATCAAATCAAATTCTTTGATTTATTAACAGTTATTGACAGTTATTAACATCATTGACAGTTAGTAACAGTCGTTGAGAGAGATAATCCATGTCCTGTCCGGGAAATGGACGAAATTGAGGAGGCGCTTGCCAAGCAGACCTTTAACTTCACCAGCCGACCACTGCGTTTACCGCGGCGACGGAGACGCTTCCGCCGAGGGGGTAGGCCCGAGGCCCGGTGCAGGTGAGTCGGGATTCCCGACAGGAGAGGGGGCAACGTTTTGTGTCCACCATGATCAGACGCACTCAGATCTCTGACATTATGTCGCAGATCCAAGAGAGTTTGGCGATCATACACCAGCAGAGACTTGATCTGTTGGGTGCCAAGGATTAAGCACAACAAAAACACCAACCAAACTGAGAGCAACAGAAGGACAGCCGAACACACTGGCGCCATCTTGTTCTGCACAGTCACGTCTCTCTCACTTGTCTGTCTCGTCTTGTTACCAAGACAGGGGACTACTGCTATTGTTTACAGGTAGTTACAGTTCTTAAACATTATTAATCCACATCCACTACTCACTGATTGATCAAGAAAGTAATCAAAAGATAAATCGATAACAAAAATAATTGTTACTGGACAGACTTTGAAAATGGGTTAGTTTCAGCTCTACTTAAAAGAGAAGCACATCGGGGTGCCCCTGTGGCTCGGCTGGGGGAGCGTGTGCTGGGGCTGTCGGTCCTCTGCAGCGGTCGCTGGTTCTATTCCCGCCTGCGAGCCATTTGCTGCATCCCCCCTCTCTCTGCCCCCTTTCCTGTCATATCTTCAGCTGTCCCTATCCAAATAAGGCCAAAAAAAATTTAAGTAAATAAATAAAAAGAGGCACATCTTATTTAATGCTTCTCCCTCAGGAATCTTATAAAAATAAAAAATACTCTCAAAATACGTATGAATCATTAAGTGTTTCAGAGCCAATACAACCCAGATTGTACATTATCTGCAGTCAGCTTTCACATGATTATAATAATCAACATTTTTAAACACTGAACCAGCACCAGTGTTTACAGCATTCACATACATGTCATCCAGGAAATACTCAAAGTTTTTTCTCATGCTAAAAATAAAAGGAGACAGCACTAATAGACAATTTATGTGACCTCATGTAACCATTCCAAAGAACTCTTCTCAATGGTTCCAAAACGTTTTCAGCCTGAGATCCAAAGGAGAAATCTTAAGTCTCCTCAGCACCTAAACCTACAGAAATACATCATGAATTGTCATAACATCTACATTTATTTTCATTCTGAAAGCAGATCACAGCAGTAATCAAATCTGGTGAGTATAATGTCTCCCACTGCCTCGTAATGAACTTGCACTGTCCACTGAAACACTTAGAGGGCTTTTAATTTGAAACAGATGCAGGGAGTGATGAGTTTATGTTAAAAGTGTAATTCAGTAACTTTAACAGGGCAAATTGGATCAAAACAAAGCTGTGGAGTGAAGGTTCATGTTTCCTGTCATGCCTGGAATGAGTAAGTCCAAAATGCAAATGCTTCTTCTTGTTGGTGTTTGCACCATGTTCTGAACATGCTGGCAGCCTAATTCTCTTAAAGTGAGGTGGCTGTTACATTTCCTGACCCCAGCTGGATTTTGCTGTTTTTTTTCTTTTTTTACAACTCTTGTCCTCTGTGTTGAGGAAATACGGTATGCTTTTTACTCTGCCAACTGGCAACTTGATAAAAACGGGTCCTCGACCCATTTTGGGTTCCAGCTCTAAGTTTGCGAAATGCTGCTTTATGCTGTGTGGAATTTGAAGGACCCTGGAGGGTTCCAAAGGCATGAGTAACACTTGACAGGACTGTGATGGTGACAGTTTGCAGGAAACGTCCCAAACAGAATCCTGCAGAAAATAAAATGGCTGTAGAGTTAAACGACCAGCTGATGAACACGATAGCTATCATTTCTTTTTCATTTTATACGTTTCACAGGCTGTGTGATCAGTCCCTCCAGGATTTTGCGAGCTCTTTTTGTGATTGTCACAGCCTAAAATGACTGATTTCACAGAAGCTTTTCTGAGAAATTGTGATGCATGTTGCACTGTTTTTAGGCTTTTTTTTTCAATGAAATTACAGGAGCAAGTAAAGATTGAAAAACAAGCTGTTTTTTGTATAATTCATTGAAAAGTCAGTCTAAACAGCAAGCATAAAAATTTTAAAATATAAAAGTACACAATAAATGGTAAATGACAAGCCTTTTGTTCTTCTGACCAAAAAATGAATGAATGAATGAATGACTGTATTTCAAACCAAAAATTAAAACATAATAAAAAACAAACACACCAAAAGTAACGGCGTCCGAAAAGGAGTAGATAGAAGTACGCATATATCCTTACCCCCTTTTAACTTTTCTTCTTTTAACAGATGTAGTAAATAATGACACATTGAATCAGTTCATTGAGACGTACATGTATTTCATTTGCGCAGGGAACAGCTACGATTAGTAGAACTCGCTAGAAGCTACAATGATTGGTCAAACTTGCAGAAAAGTTGTGGTGATTGTGATCGCAACATTGCTACTTCTTGAACGCTTTTTTAAAATAATGATCAATCGATTAATTGATCGTTCATGATGCCACTGATTGATTAAAGAAAGCGCTTATAATTTGCAGCCCTAGAACAAACATATTTTGTTCGGTAACTGAAGCAACAGAGGATAAAACTGCACAGCAGCTTGTTAATGGAATACAACATTACAAACCTGCAGAGGGAGTACACACACCTACCACATATTATGAATAATAAAATGGAAACCCACTCACATGGCAGTCTGCTGCTGCACATGCCTGCACACTCATACTCACGCATACACACACACACACACACACACACACACACACACACACACACACACGTTCTCATATGTCTTTGGCTCTGATGCAGCTGTTTGTATTCCAGAAGGAGGAAGGGAGGCTTTAATATGACTCACACACACCTACGCAGCAAAACATAGACACATTGATTTGCCAAAACATACACACAAACACACACACACAAAAACACATGTAGTTAATAAATTAACATTTTAACAGCATGTTGAAACCACAGCGTGTATGTTTGCTGGCCGTGCTTTAAGCCTTTGGAGCAGTGGTTGGTGGGTAAGAGGTCAATCAATAACTGTGGAGCAGCAGAGTGGGTGGATACCTGCATGTCAGTTAAACAGAGTTTAATAGAGGAGGAGGCTGCAGCAGCGCAGGATGAAGTGATGTTGACAGAGATTTCAGCAGCAGTCATTTGGCAGAATTTTGGGAAAAAAATGTCCCAGAAGCAGCACACACTCAGGTGATAAAACAGGTTTATTCTAAACAAAATCCCCAAACCAGCAAAAAATGTACAGGTGTCCAAAACCTGGTATGTCTCATCCCTCTGCCCAGTGTTGTCCAAAAACTATTACAAACACAGTAGTGAGCCACACTGTTCCTTCATCATCATGAACACACACTGTAGTTCCCACATACTGTACATTGTCCTGCCACCAAACACAGAATAATCCGCCACTGAAAGTAGTCCCAAACAAATGCACTGTTTCCTCCTGTTTGCTGATTAATATTTGCTAAAACACTACAGTAACTAATGATTTTAGTTTTTTTTTCTTTTTAAATGAAACATTATGTCTTTGAACCATTTTTTAATATTTACATCTTAAGCAGAAACCAATGGGGTGGAGCTTCAGCTGGATTCGCAAGAATCCTTCTTTCCAGGCTTCAAGTAATCTGTTTCTGTCTGCACCAAAAGTGGTGCAGCCAATCAGTATCCTTGGAGGGACTACTGGCAGTTACAGGCGTGGTTTTAGGTGTCATGACAGTGAGAAACATCCATGGAAATGATAACCTGCAGAAATTTTCTTTACAAAGACAATAAGAATCATCTACCAACTGGGTTGCTGATCTGATTGGTTGAAGTTAGCCTGTGTTAGACATGACAGAAAAATGGTTCATCCAATCACCTACAAAGTGTTTTTTTGAAAGTGCCTGTCCTTTTCCAAACAGTCTCTAAGGACGACTTCTCAGATGGTTCTGTGTAACAAACCATCTGGTGTGTCAGGTAAGGGATTTATTTACAATAGGAAAAATGCTTTAATTCAGTGCTTTCACATGCTGGTGGAAAGTTAAGCTGCAGCAACACTGCATTCAGTAGCTTCATTATCAGACAGATGAAGACAACTATTTTGCCATACATACACACAAATCCATTCTCTTCTTGACATTCACAAATGTGTTTTGTATTTTGTGTGGGCTGCAGCAGAGCTCAGATCTACCCTGACCTCCGACCCATACAGAACCATAACAACAAGTTGCTACAAGTTGATCCACAAGTTGATGTAGCCAATGACAACAAAACTTGTCTGGTTCCAGACCCACGTAGACCTGGGGCCGGTTTCACAAAGATACTTTGATTATAGCTTAGATATAACAGATAGTTAGACTTCAGATAAATTTCTAAATTCATCCTCTGCACAAAGCAGTTTAGTTATTTACTATCTTTAGTAGGACTATGGCACAATGACTTCTGGGTAAATTAATACCTTCTGTCAATTCTAAGGAGCATCAACGATGTTCACAAAAGATGGTACAAGATGCAAATAAATCAGTGCTCTCTCCATAACAATGTTAGCAAATTATGAGCCATATTTTCCTCTTTTTTTGTCACTGGGTGCTACTGATCAGTTGGTGGCACTGACTGTTACCATGGTAACACAGGTCCTAAACCTGAGTCAGCCTGAGGGTAAGGTGTCTAATTTTAGTTAGTCAATCTTTATTTTTGTGACATGGTCTAATGTACAATAGACTCATCTATGAGCAAAATTAAGACTGGTCTAACACTAGAGACTAGTCTAAAATGTCTCTGTGAAGTGGGGCCCCTGGTGTTGGGCTCTTTGGGGGGTGTTTCTTTGGATGGAGAAAAAATAAATAAATAAATAAAAATTTACCAATCATTTGTAGGTTAGAATGTAAGAATGAGGTCATCATCTTAAAACATAGCTGGCTACCTACAGTTATTAGAGAAAAACTGTCACAATGATGAAGTAGATGAGGAGGGTGCAGCTGTACAGGTTGTGCCCCTGCTCAACTGCCAGACTCACTCCTTTCAGATGAATGAGAAGGCTGCAGTTTTTCAAGCAGAGCTGAACTCAGTGTGAACCGCACGCAGCCGTACTCCAGATACGAAGGCAATCTGGGCTCTAATCTGAGAGAACGGCTTCTCAGAGATCCACTCACTCTGAAGACCCAGATCCACTGTGAACGCACAGGACCCCCAGCTGCTGAGCTGCTTATGTCAGTGACTGAGGTGTGTCTGAAGTCTGATGATCCACTCACACCTGAGCAGAACTGACAGCTTAGCTTAACGGCTCCATCCCCGCCTCTTCCCCTGGATGAAGGAGACCCGGCATCGACCACGGGCCTGACAGCTGATCTATCACACAGGGACTCACTGTGCAACCACTGCCAGACAAATCCTTTCCAATACCCATAATGCACCTGCTCCTACAAGACTATCAATCAGCTAAATACGCAAGTGGGCACATTAGATGCTAAATTGTAGTTGATCTATCGATACATTTTTTTAATAGTTTCTTGTTTCTTTCTTTCTTTCTTTCTTTCTGCAGTAGATTCAACTGGAACTACTTTTTTCCTAGAAAGAAAGTAGTTCCTACATGAAACTGCTGTGTGTGGATTATCTTGAGTAACTGGGTAACTGGGTCGTGATTTTTGGAAAGAGACACTTGTTTTTAATTTTTCAAATGTATTTTTAGTGCTTTGAGCACCACAAGCTGAGTGCCATTTACACTCTTAGACAAAAGGGTTCCAAGAGGGTTCTTCCTGAAGGGCTTCCTGAGCCTTTTGCTTCAGAAAACCCCTTTTTTTTAAAGAAAGGGCTATCAAGGGTTCTTTGAAAGACTATGGGTTCCATTAAGAACTCTTCTTATTTAAAGTTCTTCAAGGATCGTTGAAATCCTTGAAGAAATCCACAGTTCAAGGGTTCTTTGTACCATGATATAAAAATGTTATCCGAGTGGGTTCATGGTAGAACCCCTAGGTGGGTTCTAAATAAAGCCCTCGGAATCAAAAAGTTCTCAGTAAAAACTAGGGATGCAAATTATCGAGTAATTCATTAATCGATAGTTGTTTCATCTTATCGATCGATGATCGATTAATTGATAAGCGGCAATTTTTCTGAGAAGCTGAATTTCCCTCTGAATCAACAGGTTCCTTTCTACGAAAATGCTATCTTTCTTATGAAAGAGAAAATGCATATCATATTCCTTAATAAAAGATTCATTCTTAACAGCAGGGAACAACACATTCACAAATCTCTTCAGTGTTGCCAACTCTTAGTAAGGAAAGTAGCTATTGGCTGTCCTAAAAGTTGCTAGAATTCGCCAAATGACGTAATCGCCTAATTTGCATAATTGACCACTTGCATGTAATTGTAATGGCCTTCAGCATAAGGTTAGAAACTGAACCAAACTTAAGAAAACTAAACTAAATCAGCAGCGGCGTTAGGCATGCATGATTCATTAGCAGTCTGGACGCAGAGTGGTGTGGGTTTCCTCTCTGCTCTGTCTGCAGCTACAGCTGCTGTGAAACTGACCGTCTGTGAGTGTTTTGGGACGGGGGAGGGGCTCACGGCAGCTTCCGCTGCTCGTTGAGGACAGTAACTGCAGAATATATGCTTTCACATCAGTCTCTAAAACACTAGAAAAAGTCGCTAGATTTGTCACTAGTCGCTTTTGACAAAAAAAAGTCACCAAGAGGATTTGGAAAGTCGCCAGATTTAGCGAGAAAGTCGCCAAGTTGGCAACACTGAATCTCTTGTGTTCCTGTGTGTGCGTCAAGGACGTGTGGCGTCAAGCGCGCCCTCATGCGGGCTGGCGGGGAATTACGGGTTCAAAATGCAATTAATTGCAATT
>JAJHUR010094512.1:35377-56829 GCA_027495735.1 Lutjanus campechanus | reverse complement strand
TGGTCTTTGATTTTCTAAACCAGCATGAGGGCTAAAAATCTGTCATATCATCTCACTGAGGGTTTTTTTTCTTTTCATTTTAACAATACAGGCTGAAACAGGCTTTGGCAGAGGTGGCAAAAGTCCACACATTCTGTACTCGAGTAAAAGTAAAGACACCTGTTTAAAAAAGTAGAAGTACTGATTCAATTTATTTCCTCAAGCAAACGGAAAAAGGGGAATGCTCAAAGTATAAAATTGTTGTTACATCTTGTCCATAATGTCCATAATTTGTCATCTTTTTATGTATTGTTACATTGTTTCGTCGTGTTACATCTTTGACGTCATTCTTGTCTTGTTATGCATTTTTGTCTCGAATGCTTTGTTACATTGTTTTCACCTTCTTATGTCTTTTACATAAGTGTCATTTTGTTATGTATTATTACATACTTTTTTTCTCGTAAAGTCTTTTACGTCATTTTTGTCTTGGTATGCATTGGTGTGTAGTCATCTGTATTTAGTCTTATGTTTTTTTATGCCACTTTCATCCTGTTATATTATGTTGTTGTATGTTATGTTTTCATCATTTTATGTCTTTTTATATAATTTTTGTCTGGTTATGTTTTTTTTTTTAAGTCATTTTTTATCTTGTTGTGTATCTTAAGTCATTTTTATCTTATGTTTCAGTCTAGTTACATCTTTTTTTTTTTTTTTTTTTTTTTTTTTTTTTTTTTTTTTTTTTTTTTTTTTTTTTTTTTTTTTTTTTTTTTTTTTACTTTTTTTTTGTTTTGTTTTTATCTTGCATCATTTTCAACTTTTTACACCTCTTATGTCATTTTCGTCTTATTACGTCATTTTCATCTTGTTACGTCACATTCGTCTTGTAACATCTTTTACGTCATTTCGCATTGTTATGTATGTTATGCATTGTTTTTGTCTTGTTATATGTTTTACGTCAATTTTGTCTTGGTATGTATTGTTACATTGTTTTCGTCTTGTCACGTATTTTATGTCATTTTAGACCTGTTACATCTTTTTATTGTGCTTTTGTCCTGCATTAAAACTAAAGTAACAAGCCCGTTTTGAAAATGTGAGGAGTAGAACACAGATATTTTTGTTAAAATGTAGGGAGTAAAAATAAAAAGTTACCAGAAAAAGACATACTCAAGTAAAGTGCAGATACCTGAAAAACTAAATACAGAAACAGAAACAAAGTAATTGTACTAAGTTACTTTTCATCCCTGGACACTGGATTGGTAAATTGAGGCTAAACACCATAATAGCAGAGGGAGAAAGCTCCCTCTTTGCAGCATGTCAGAAATACAGTAAGTTAGCATGAAGCATCTTTGAACCTGAAAAATGATTGCCTTGGGCCATCCATAGCCACTCCTACAACAAGAAAATGTTTTTGAGCGAGTGGCACATGGTGAGTCACGTCTTCTTCAGAAGATTCCTCTTCGCATTTTTCACACTGAGCCTTTTCATTCGCTTTTTCCCTCACTCAGTCTCCTCTGTGCAGATGATTACTGTAGCACTGTGATGACAGGAATCCCATGACATGGCCAGACTTGCAAGCTGCTGATGCGCTGTACTGTAGCTACAGGTGCCTCTGTGGCGTAAACACAGCAGAGGCAGAGCAGAAGGCTGAATGAATACAGGGAGGGCTTAATGAACAGAAAGGATGGTTTTATTAAGAAATACAGCCACATTTATAAGGAGCTGCTCAGTGGAAAATGAGAATCAGATGATTTAAAGATTCATAAGGGCCCCAGTTATTATGTACACTTTAAAACTATAGCTTTAGGATTAGTCCACTGCCCATTTTCGACCTAAATATTTAATTATTTTGATTGATCTGAGCCCTTTAAAGCTCCAGCCTACACCACTATTAAATATAACATGCTCATGACGTTCCCTTGGGTGGGCTTGTCCTTCTGAAAATGTTTTTTTGCTTGTTTGTTTTATTTATTTTCTAAATGTATGAATTTAAAGTTATAGGCTTTGCATTAATATAATGTATTTTTTTGTGGTATTAATAGATTTTGTGTGTTTTCAACAGTGTCTCCCTAGAAATTGTGTTTGTATGTTACTAAATTGGTGATAGACAATGTTTCTTTGAAACAATAATACACTGGATTCGTAACAAGGTCATTCTGCGGATGGCAGAGTACAGGAGAAAAACCCTACAGTAGTCTGGGATTCAGGCAACAAAAGCTGCCTCATCCTTGGTTAAAATTAGGGATATATGAGTCCTGCATAAGGTCTATCTCCAGGGCGCTCAGCGCTGGCTCCACACATGATTCGGCTATAAAGAAAAAAAAAATCTCTCTGGCTTGTATGTATTTCTTTATGTACTCTTTTATGTATTTCTTTAAACCAATTATAGTCATCTGGGTGGGGTTAAGCCCAGGATGCAGTGACTGTGCCCCTGCAAAATAGTGTCGGGATGGGGAACTTCTTTTGGTGGGACACATTGGGAGGCAAGCCACGGCATTAAAATGGCTAAACCACCGCAAAAGAAAAGGTAACAGCTGCTAGCTTGTGTACATTCGCACCATCAGCAACAAGGTGCTAATTTGCCATTTTCAGTGCGTAGGTTGCTCGCTGTTGTCTCCTGTAGCGATGGAAGAATTTCAAATAGCAGATGGCGCCTCATCACCTAAAACAGGTGACCAATGGCAGGCTTATAACCACAGTCCACATCCAGTGAGTCAGACTGGGGGACGATTCTCATTTTGGTTAAATATTAATACAAAAATCTTATGTCTCAAGTCACAGCTGACGTTTGAATAATGCTGTGGTCATGACTGGATAGTGTATTGCAAAATTGCTTATTTTGGCAGAAAACAAATTAAATATGTTATCAGAGAACATTTTACTGATACATTCACTATCAACATTTTTGTGACTTACCGGTTTAATTAGCATTTCCTCATTATGTTAATAGAAAATGTGTTTCAGTCGGCATTACATTTCCCTCAGAATAAATGTTGCTGTTGCAAATTAGTTGTAAATAAATGTAATGTTCTAATAGACGGGGCTGGTGTTTTGAGAGTTGAGGGTGTCTTGAAGCTGCTGTATGTGACCATGGACACACCTCCCACACAGCTGTAGACTATCATGCAATTATGGGTGCAATTATTTAAGCACTTTATGATTTATATGACTTGAGAAAGGTCCTTGTGACCAAAATGTCAACATTTTTTTAATAAATCACTGCAGAGGTGATAAATGTGTGTGGGAATTGACTTTTTTCTTGAGCCCACTCCCATAAAAAACTAACATATTGAATTTTAAATATCACTGCTGAGCACTCTGTGAATGATATATGACTTTACTGTAAAGTCTGCAAATGCTTTTAGTGCTTTTTTAGGGAGGAACATAAAAGAGACAATCCCTGGGATTGTAATTGCTGTTATGATGTATTATCTTCCACATTAGCCTCCATGACAAGCATCACAACAATCCTATAATTTTATGTTGGAGCGCCTGGGATTTTCCAGTTCCTCCATCACATCTTTAGAAGTGCAAGTCATAGTATGCGGATCTGGTTAGCTTTTCAGAGCAGGGTGGTGACTGAGTCCTCCAACTTGTCCTGACAACTCGGCAGGTTGGGTACTCCTCAATAGAAACACCTCAGCAGCGTCATGTCTGCTACCTGCACCTGCCACAGGCAAGTGCTTCTGCCTTACAAAGGCATAACTTAATGCTGAAGCAGGTCCCAGCCTGCATCCTCCACCTCCTCCTCCACCACCACCCCCCGCATCCTCTTACTCAGCCCTGCCTTGTTGTTCTCATCAGCTTATTGTCAGGCTGCAAGGAAGGCAGGAAAATGTGGCTATTTGACCTTCTTTGGCCGCTTTCTTTGCCCTGACTTTGACATGAGCGGACAATTTTTGTCCTGAAAGAACTGTTGGATTGTTTCCACGCTGGTGAAAAATAAATATATTATGAAATATATTATAAATTTCCACAGCACAATGAAATCCAGCTTTAAATAAGCACTGAAGCAGACTTTTATAATAAAGTGAAATTAATCACTTTAAAGAAGCTGACTAATGAAATATTACAACATATTTTAAATAATTATACGTAAACCTAATGTACAATTTACAACACTTTTAAATATAAAGTAAATAAAGTGCACTTAATACAATAAAATACCAATAAAGATACTTTACTAGAACTATAAAGGGTTCTTTGGCTTGTCCCCATAGGAGAACCCTTTTTGGTTTCTAGTAGAACTTTGTCTTAAGGTTCCACTTGAAGGTGTTCTACTTAGACCCCAACATAAAGGGCTAGAAGTATCTGTAGAAGGTTTCACCTAGAACCCCCTATGGGAAGTTCTACAGAGAACCTTTCTATGTTGTAATAGCTCCACCCAGAAGTCTCTCTGGGGGTTCTATCTAGAACCTTTCCAACCTGTAAGGGAGCAAACAAGAACCCACACTGAAGGTTCTGCCAATAACCTTTTCATGTTTTGGTTAGAACCCTTGACAAACCTTTGATGAAAGCGTTCTTTCCTCCGAAAGGGGTTCTTTGGATGAGAAGGGTTCTTAATGGAACCTTTAGTCTTACAACAAACCCTCAACGAACCTCTGCTTTAAAAACTGGTTCTCTGGGAGCAAATGGCTCAGGGTACAACCCCAAGGGCTGTATCTAGCACCCGCCCAGCGGGTTCTTCTGAGAGGCCTTTTATATTACAAAGGAATTATCTAGAACACACCCAGGGGGTTCTATCAAGAACCTTTTTAAATAATGGTACAAAGAATCCTTGATGAACCCTTGACGAAAGAGTTCTTCAAGAATTTCCACAGTCCTCAAAGAATAAAAGGTATTCTGTGGATAAGAAGGGTTCTTAATAAAACCTTTAGTCTTACAAGGAACTCTTGATGAACACCTACATCAAAAAAGAGTTCTTCAGAAGGAAATGTTTCTGGATAGAACCTCAGCCCTTCAGGAAGACCCACTCTGGAGCCCTTATTTCTTTAAGTGAGGTATATTTATTTTTAGTACATTGAAGTTGAACTTAATGAGCAGAAAAGTACGAGTACACTTGTGATAACTTCTTGAATTATGTTTCTAATACACTGAGGTACACTGGGCAGCCTGAAGAAGCTGTGCTGAGAATTTGAAACCCTCCTTCCAGCTGATGTTGTGGCTCACAGAAAGAGTCGGGCTGATAATACTGTTTACAAGCAGCTCACAATGTGCCTCATATATTAGCATATCCAATTTGTCTTCTGCACTGGCCCTGTGTGCGCTCTGATCAGGTGGGGATAGCTCAGTTTTATTGGAGGCTTCATTCAGAGAAGCAACAATATTCCTCCACAATATGACCGCTGCTGCTGCTGCTGCTGCTGCTGCTGCACTGAAATGTCAGATCTCCACAGCTCAGACCACTGTAAAAATGAAAGCACTTGAGCAACAGTGAATCAGAGAGACAAAAGTCAAAACATGATCCCTCTGTGCTCATGATAACCCTCCAAAGCATGCCCAAACAGATATTATTTTGAATTCCTTCTCCTTTATCTCCATCTTCCTCCGCATCTGCTGCCAATTACATCATCAAAATGCTTCAGTTCCTGTTTCCTCCCTCCCGTGAATGGCTGATCACCCCTCGGTGGCAGCAGAACAGACCCACAAAGGCATAAATTTAGATGGCGCACATACTAGTGTATGTCTGAATAGATGAAGGGGAGTTATTAATGTCTGGGAGATACAGTACGTATTAGAGCATAAGAGCATTATTCTGCTCCGGAGGGTGGAATTAAATTCATAATCAGGAGCAGTTTAAAGTGTATTCTCTCAGGCTCTGTGCTTTAATATGTATAGGTGGTGGACAAAGTAACAGGGGTGGCAACTTAGCCTTTACATAATTTACTGATTTCTGAGTCTTTATACACCTGACCATTAATCGATTCATCATGGAAAGAATCTGCAGGTTAAGTGATAATACAAACAAATCATTTAAAAAGTCCATAATCACAAATTTGCCTCCATTGACTTCAATCTGCACAACATCCTCTTTTCTTTAACCCTTGATTTAGATCCTGTAAAAGTACACAAATAAAACCTTTAACAAAAAGACACGAGTAATCAGAAATAATGATCTGGAAGAAAAAAGAAAAAAAACAAAACACTGCTGCTTATGCTTATTGAGACTGGGATGTCTACATGACTGTGAGCCAACTGTCTTCACAAAGTTTTATAAACTTATTCTGAACTTTGTAAATCTTGGCCCTGGCAAATCTGACCAAATCTAAAACTAATACTGAAACTGGTAAAAACTAAACTAAAACTAAACATTATTACACAATAAAAACTAAACTGAAACCAGCAGACCCACTCTGGAAACTTAATAAAACTAAACTGAACTGAAAACAAAAATTACAAACTAAATAAAATTAAAAAATACTGAAAAATCAAAACTATAATAACTGTACATACCTGATCTACTAAGGTTAGGCACAATACAAAATTTATAAATCCCCTTTTTTCTTATCTTTGCCGTCATCTTGACTGTAACACTATGTGTCTGCATATTCACCATATTGGTCATCCACCAGTAAACAAATATAATATATACTGACAGATGCAGACTTCATGACATGGTTTGTTATAAAGATGAGAAATTGAACATGATTGTGGTTATTTGTTGGAATTAAATTTGGTTACCAGGGGTGATGTAATCATCTCTGTGCCAAAACATGGAGCCTCTGAATAGTCACAGTTTCCACTGGAACATGCAGCTCTGATCTATGAAAAGGTAACATTAAGTGTAAATTATTCAGGATTTCAGCTTTATTGAGTGTATCTGTCATATTGTTGTAGAGCCGCCTGGTTTCTTGTAATGTTCCAAATAAATAACAAAATGTTGTTTAAAAAAAGTGTTGAAATTGAAAAGTTGGGCTTATCATCCCATTTAAAGTAACACTGGGTTAGAATATTATTACACTTTTCTATGCTTCTGAAGACACTATGCTACACAAAAACACTTAAATAAAAAACTTGCATACATATAAAAAAGGTACTCTACACCTTTGCAAATTTCAGCTGGTTGCATCTGGTATTGCAGCAGGTGCTTCAACATGTGTTGCCTGGTGGAGACTTGCACTCTTCTGAGTGCACTATTTCTTCATTATTATTGAATGTAATTATACTGCACTTGTCACCACTTTATAAATTTGCCATTGACACAAATTTCTGAAAATCTGATGCAATTTCCACATTGAAAATATTATGAATAAATCATATTTAAATATTTACATTAGTTTTCTTTTTCTTTTTTTTAGGCTCTTATAAAATATCTACATTTATCGTTTCCTGTATTTCCCAGAAGGTTAAAAAAGTTATTTAAAAAAAAGCATTCATTCAAAGTGCAAACATAGATGAAGAATATGGATAACAGAATATGTCAAGCAAATATCATACTTTGGTGAAAGGTGAAAAAAAAGATTTTTTTTATTTTTTATTTTTGTATTTTGAGAATAATGTCGAAATGTTCAAAATTATAATACCATGTTGACTTAATTCTCAAAAAGCCAAATAAAAAAAACCCATCCCTCTTTTGTCTGACCCTAAAACTCTTTGGTATGTGCTAAAGTTTGAGGCACTGAAAGAGATCAAACTATATTATTCCTGATATTTTGTATACAGTTGTCCTAACAGTCAGCAGTCTTTTTTCCAGAATGAACACAATCACAATGTTTGGCCCAGTTGAGGGACTGAGGCTGAATCGATGTATATATTGAAAAATTCCTTTTTATAATGACTTGCGTGGGTGTTTTCACCACTCGGTCTATTACTTTATTGTATTTTTTTTTTACTCTTGAGTCTACTCTGAATGATGGACAGGAATGTAGGTCAATAAGATGACTACACATAAAAACGCCTGTTCTTTTTCTTGCTGTGCTCCATGAAAAAAGCAGAGTCATTTGTCATTGATTTTTCCCTGCCTCGCCCTCAGATTACTCTTGCTCTCCTCCACTAATACCTCTGGGAGAGCGCAGAAGAAAAAGAGGGCAGCTACACCTGCGGCTGCCGAACAAGTGTATCACTGTCTGGGCGCTCTGTCCTGGCTTGTCAGGCCCTCTCACCTGGAATGTGCCGATGAGACAATCAGGTGCACTAGGCGCGTGGCGGCTTGCTGCAGGGAGAGATAACCTGCTCTGAGACAGCGAGCAAAGAGCGGCAAAGGACTTTTACACCCCTGGTCGACACCTCTCTAAAACCCTGAGACATGCCAGTACAGAGACATCCATGTGACACAGGCGGTGACGAGCCAGCGAGCGAGCACGGTGGCTGCTTTCTAAACAGCCCTTCTCTTCTCCAAGAGTAATATCTGTAGATTCATCGTGTAGGCTTGTTTGACGATCCCAGCATGACTCACTCAAAGGGTGGAGTGCAGTGAGATTTTGCTTAGCCTGAGGGGGAGAAAATTTCATTTCTATCAAGAAAAGGTCATGAGCAATGTTCCAGCTTCACAGGAAATGCATCAACGCACATAATTGGATAGCCTATCAGTTTTGGGGGCACGGTGATTGAAGTGACACTATTTGCCAGTGATATTTGGTCAGCTGGATTGGAAGTGAATGAAAAATGCCAAGTAGCTCCTCGACTGAGAAGCACCAACTGTTGCTGGAGCGTTAATGTTTTAATAGCATGTGGTCGCAAAAACATCTTGAGTTTTAAATATACTGTCACAAAAAGTCACTGAGCTCAAGATGCCAGTATTCACACTTAGAAATAGACGTGCTAACTAGAACCATACAGGGTTCTTTGGCTTGTCTCTGTAGTAGAACCCTTTTTTGGTTCCTGGTAAAACCTTTTATAAATGATCCACTTGAAACCCTTTCAGAGAGTTCTACCTAGAATACAGGTGCACAGAGACATTATCTGTCTGTGTCTGTTCAACCAACAAAATGATCTGTCTTTGTTCATGGTGTATGCCAGAAGTCACGTTAAATCAGGCAAATGTTTTATTTTCTAACCTCCTACTTATTGGTAATGCAGTTGATGTGCCTTCAAACCATCATATTGATTTAATATTTAATAATATTCATATTATCATTTTTTATTAATTCTGAAATATATTACTTTTCTTCTCTTTTTTAATTTTCATTTTTAACTAAAAATATGTTTTATGAACTGAACAGCACCACTACCACCTTTTTAACTGGGAAACAATGAACAGAAAGAAACTGAAAAAAAAGTTTTATACATCAAAAGACTGTTTTGCATGGAAAATAGAAACTCTTTACAGTAAAGATATAAAAAATATTCTTCAGTTGAAGGTAATAATCTTAAATTGTAATAATACTGTTTTCATATTTCTTAATATGTTATTCATACTGCAGTTCAGAGTACTACATTAATATTAATATTCTAATATAATGTATTATAATAATATTAAAATTAAAGTACTTATGTAAAAATGTACTTGGATAAAAGTAAAATGTAGTACTCTGAATATTACTGTGTTACATTTTGGAAATTATTTTTTCCCAAATAAAAACAAGCAACTTTTTTTAATAGAAGATCCATCGTATTATTTGGATTTGGGTGCATCCCTAACCTAGAACCGAACATACAAAGGGTTAAACAGTACCAAGAACCCTCTGTGAAAGGTTCCACCCAGAATCCTCTATGAGTGGTTCTACAGAGAACCCTATAATAGTGTAATGATTCCTTCCAGAACTCAACTCTAGGGGAACCTGATCTTCTAAGGGTGATAACAAGAACAAACCCAGGGTGTTCTACCAAGAACCCTTTTGTATTCCATGGGTTTTATCTAAAACCCATCCAGGTGCTCTACCAAGAACCCTTAAAGAGTCCAAGGGTTTCCTCTAGAACCTACCCAGGATGATGTAAAATATATTTTATAAAGGTTTCACCTACAAGCCTCTTGGTTCAACCCAGAGCACTCTCTGGGCGTTCTATCCAGAACCTTTCCACCTTCTAAGGGTGCGAACCAGAACCAACCCAGGCTGTTTCACTGAGAACCCATTTATATTCCAAGTGTTTCATGTAGAACCTACCCAGGCTGATATAACAGTGATATCTTCTGAGGGTTCTATGAAGAACCATATTATATTGTACAGATGAGGCACAAACTTATTGAATCCCATAGACTGTATATTGTGGCCATCCATCACTTTAATATGCTACCAGTGTATAAACTGAGAAAATATATTTTTACACCCATGCTTTCAGCAATCATTGAAGAACTCTTTTCAAAAAAGGTTCTTCAGATGAAAAGGGTTCTTAAAGGAACCTCCAGCCTTACACAGAAGCCTTGACAAACTGTTTATTAGGAACCCTTTTGGAACCCTTTCCTCTAAGAGTGTTGGAATAAACTGCTCAAAATCGAATTATACATCTGATTTCCAACTAAAAATAACATTGTTAGATTGTTATTTTTATTGGGTGGCTCATGCTGAGATTTGTCTAAGTAATACAAATAACCGCATAACCTCCAAACTGTTTAATTTTCAGGGAGTTATGAGCTTCCAGCCGAGTCACACCCCCCAGCCCCCACCCACACAGTTAAACAACTTAAGTCTTTGGTCACAATGCGGTTATGGGCTCATTTTTTTTGCGACATCATAACCCTTCACTACTTGTAAATTTAGATTAATGGTTTGATAACAACAGGTCTTGTATGTATTATCTCGAGGCAGTTTTTGTAAAGCTGCATGATTTTCCCCCTTTCTGAAGGGGATATTATTTACCACTGAAACCCAAGCAAGACGTTTTGAGGAGAAAACGACCCCTCTCAAGTGTTCATTTTTCCAGAATGTGTGTGTTTTTGTTGTCTAGGTTTTCCTTGGTGGCAGTGAACAAAGCGTTCTACTGTGGAGTAGTTTCAGCAATCGCAGACACAGTGTCTGTACAGGGAGTTCCTGTCCCTGGCCCAAACCCACAGACCAACAGCAAAGAAGGACAAGGTCAACCATTGCCTCTGCTTTCTCTTGGCATCAAGGCAGAGGAGCTTTACCTCACCCTCAAGTTGTATTCCTCCAGGCTTCATGTCGCTGGATGTGTTTTGCAGTGAGAGATGAAAAGTAAGACGACCTTTAAAACATATTTTCACAGTCACGCTTTATAAAAATCAGTCCAAACAGCATTTATTATGGCAAGTTTTATAACTCTGTTAATTGGCTTTCTTATCAAATGAAAATGTAACAATACACAGACGGGAGAAGATAAAAAGATGTCAGTACGACAGATATAAAAAGGGTGGGGGTGGGTGGGGGAGGGGCAGCAGCTTCAAAGATCAACATAGGTGTTACAGTGTAATATATTTGGAGATAATGATAAAGCTGTTCAACTGATCTCATTGATAATATCTAATTCACTTACCTATTTTCACAGCATTTTCATGGGGAACACAAAGCATACCGGAACGTCTCTAATTTAAAGTAATAATTTAATATTTTTGAACATTAATTCTCTCATTTGATGAGAAAAAATTGACAGGGTAAATATGAATCTACTGCAGCCAGCAGCCAGTTAGCTTAGCTTAGCATCGCTTAGTACCTCGCTTATTATATTTTGTTTGTTTACCCTTTACAAAAATTGTTCACCACCCTATAAGCCCCGGTAAAACCATAACTTGTTGTTTTTACATTTCAGTATATATTCTCATGAACCAATTAATTAACATGTTAATTAGTGAGCTTTAGAGGTGATGTGGTAAGTAGTGTTTTTTTTCCCCTCCAGACACAGCCAGGCTAGTTGTTTCCCCTTGATTCCAGTCTTTGTGCTAAGCTAAGCTAACCGCCTGTTGACAGTAGTTCCTTATTTACTGTACAGATGAAGTAGTTTGCTATATATTTCCCATACATAGGAAATACACTTATATAGGAATAGGAAGGGTCAGATACCACTCTCATGTCTGTATGTTAAATATGAATCTACAGCCAGCAAGTAGTTAGCTTAGCTTAGCCTAAAGACAAGAAACAGGGACAACTATTCAGCCCACACCTAACAAAATCTGCACTATCCAACATGTGTAGTTTTTACACCTCAGTTTTTAATATGCATTAACCAACAGAATCCAGCAGAGATGACATATTTTTGCAGGCCACCACAGAAGTTAAGATCAATCAGGTTCCGTTGACAAAAAGCCAATGGGATTTTTCCACTGGATCATGGCAGAAAATACATTTCTTTCAGGAAGATAATCTTCACAAATGGACACCACTTTTATGATTTTTTAGAAGCAGAAGGCATACTTTATTAATCCCCAGGGGAAATTAAATTACATTTTTCACTCTGTTGTCACAGGCCTGAATACACACACAGAATCTATAGACTTGCATCAGAGAGATGTCAGAGCGAGGGGGCTACACACATACATATACATACACATACAGTAGTTAGGCGCCCTGAGCAGTGAGGTCTTGGTACCTTGCTCAAGAACCATGCTGGACTTGAACCAGCAACCATCCAGTTCCTGAGCCAAGTCCTTATGGTTGTCCATATGTTGGGGCTTTAGGAGCCTTGGATTACACCACATGAGCAGTATGGAGACATTTTGTGTTTGTTTTGTGTTCTTTTTTCTTTTTTTCTTTTTTACATTTTATACGTGATCACTATTCACTGCAATTGTACTGGATTTGGCTGCAATGCTGTTTTCTGCTGAAACAGGATTGTTTTGTGAACAGAAGATCTTCACCCATCCTCACATCAGGATAGGGGTGAGTACACATTGAGTGGATTATCGTTCCTGATGGAATATCGCTTTAAACTGTTTGGGAGATTCTGCAACGCTGATTTCTTGTGAAACTCTGGCAATGTCTTGTGGACTAAAAAAAAAACTAAACTAAACTAAGCTTGAGTTAACCGCAGACCTTCAGGCATCCAAACCCATTTTAAAAAACCAGTGACTTCTAGACGAGGGAACCGAAGGTGCAAATATGCCAACTCGTTTCTGGGTTTTAGGATTCATTGCTGCAGCATGCCATACAAACATGCAAGGAATCAGTCTTTGTCAAGAAGACATATTTCCCAAAATGCTGAACCCTTCATTTAACTTTAAAGAAATTTAGTCGAAGCACTGTGAACTCTATCTACAAATGCCTCCTACAAAATCTAAGATGTATGCACTCCCTCCATAACCTTCTTCCCATTGCTCCTCTGTTATAGCTGAACTCCATTTCCATCCACCTCCCAGTTGATCATAAATAGAAAATACTGCTCCTCTAGCTGAAAAGTTTGGTTTAAAGGTGTTTTACCACGAAGATCCATCACTTACAGGTGAGGCTGTGTAGCATTTTGCGAAATATTTTACAGTCCGTGTTAGTTTAACTGTTTGCTTGGGTAGCCAAAGATTACCAGACAATTATCAGAGGCTGGAATTCCAGACTGTGCTGCACATGATAAGAGAAGCTCAGCAGTTGTAGAAGATAAAAGCAGACACTCACCAATGAAAACACCAGAAGTCTTATCAGATTGCGATAGACTTTGTAGATCCTCCCTAATCTGTGTGTGTACTTGCTTTGAAAACGCTTTCACTGTCACATTAACTCTGTGCCATATGTGAATCGTCACCTTGGTCTGTGTGCATGGGAATTCATGCTGTTGGTATTTTTTTTCCCCCAAATGAAAGCTTTTATTCATTAAAGGGAGTTGATTTACATTTTTTCAAATTAGTTGTGTGCTCCAGTGCTGTTCAAAGCAGGCAAATTATTATTCCGCTACATCCATTAAATCAGGATAACAGCTAAATTAATTGTAGTAAGTTAAAAGAGAGAACGACAAGATAAATATCCTAATTCTGCCTAAAATCTTGGTCACACTACATTTTACAGAACACTAATAAGATGTAACAATCCGTACTTTCTATCAAATTAGACAAAAAACTATAAATAATATGTTCTTTATTAGTTAGTAAACAAACAGCGATACCCTAATTAGACACCATACACTTAACGGTACATTAAAAAGACGTGACAAGCCATATTTTGTATCAAATTAGACAGAAACTAGAAATAATATGTTCCTTATTAGACAGTATTAGACATTTTATTAGACAATTATTAGACTTCATTGGAGGGTAACTAACTAGGAACACATTACAACAAAACTGTACTGTAAGCTAAAGTAAAATCACATATCTGCTACTTCCCCCTTTAAAAAACAATATGTGATCCAGATCTACAAAGTAAAGGCCAAAATTATAGAGGCAGAGGAATATTTTGTCTGTGAGTGACTCCACAGACTTACTGTGGAAAATAATACACTTTGGTTTACAGTACAGTTCTGTTGTAAGGTGTCCCAGCTAATTAATTCTAATTGGGGTATCACTTCTGTCCAATAAAGAGCATATTATTATTTTTTTGTCTAGTCTGATACAAAGTATGGCTTGTTACGTCTTATTAGTGTGCTGTAAATAAAAGCGTGACAGTTTTTTTTTCCAGATGTGTCTCTGTCAACACAAAGGATTTCATCATACGTCACTCTGTGATATGTTCAAATGATGCACACGCTTATAAAATACACTTCACACAAGATATTACAGATGATGCAAGACTTATTTTCCATTGTATTACTCCGACAGAGAGGTTACACATTCTCCCTGACAACTGCACCCAGGCCTGCAGGGGGATGTCTGGCTTTTTGCAATGCACCGATATCCAGCGTCATTTATGCTGCAGATTATGCACCGGTTGGTATCTGCAAGGCTGCAGCTCTGTACAGAAGCATTATGTGGAATCTGACCTTTGACTTCATGCTAACGCTGACATCATCAACACATCCGGAGCCGGAGAAACAAGATTGTTAAAACATGATCGCCTCATGTGTTTTGACATTTAGATCTTTCTAATACTGTTGTCATATAGTCTGAAGGCTTCTGCAGTTAATTGGTATTCTGTAAAAATCATGTTTTGGCGACTGAGCAAGCTGAAGGGAGGAGAAATCTCATTATCAAACTCTCACCAGTGAGCTTGTGCAATGTGTGACCAGTGTTTTTGGAATGACGCTGATAGATTTGGCTTGTTTTTCAGTTCTCTATTAAAAGTACAACTGCTGAAAGTAATTGGCAATGCAAAATAAGCAGCTAATTCCCTGCTAGTTTCCATATTGAGGACATTTCTGATGGATGGCTGGAACTCAGTTTTACATGGCTATTTCCAAATATGACAGACATGCTATGAAACTATTCTGTATAAGGGATTAAAGGACATATCTGGTGGTTTTCTATATTGTCTTATTGTCAGCAAATCTCATTAAAGACCAAAACTAATTAATTAATCCTAGTATTAGTATTAATACTGTAGTTTATTAATTATAGAGCTCCAAAAAACTATAAATGAGACATGTTTCTTGATAACCATGAACACAGGCACTGTACAAATACACATAACCCCTCGTAAAACCACAACATGTAATTTTTACAGTTCAGTTCAGTACAGAATAAACAAACAAGATGTAACATATTAATTATGCAGGTTTTGTGATGCTGATATAGGTCAGTTTTCTGCTTGTTAAAATTAGTTCTTTCCTTCCCACTTGCTTGCTCTTGGTGGGAATTGTTGGGTGTAAATATTATTATAAAGAAAACGGCCTTGACCTGCTCTACATGGAACGTGCCCTGAGATAATTTCTGTTTAGATTTTGCACTGTACAAATAAAATTGACCTGACTTGGTTAATTTATTTTCAATCCCAAATACACTTTTCTGCTGCTGTAAATACTCACTACTAAGCACCAAATGTGTATCAATATGCTGCTGAAGATAGTCCCCAACAAATTCAGTATTTACTCATGTTTTAGTTACATTTGCTAAAAACTACAGTACAGTATAGTATATATTTATGGCTTGTTTTTAAAAGATTCACATCTTCTGAATCTTCTGGGCTTGGGGCTGAATGGGAAGTCAGAAAGCATCAAGAGATGTTCATCTTTAATTTGATACATTATTATAGATAAAGCTACCCAGCACTATACAATAAGTTATTACCAGCTGTGCCATTAAATTGATTAACACGTTAATATATCAATAATTATAACCCAATAATATAATATATATGATTATGAAATGGCCCATTCTGCATAATGAGTACTTTTACTTTTAGTAGGCTACTTTAAGTATATTTTGAGGCTAATACTTTTGTACTTTTATTTAAGTAGGATTTTGAATGAAGGACTTTTACTTGTAACAGAGTATTTTTACTCTGTAGTGTCGCTCCTTTTACTTCAGTTAAGGATCGAAATACTTCCTCTACCAGTGCATGAGAGTGATATAAATCCTCTTATCCCAGTCTCAGCAAGAAAGCAACTAAACACATTTCTCAAAAATATTGAACTTTCATTAACTCACATCTTAAAGAAGTAATGACATTTGCAAACTTTGCCTCAAAGCAAAAGTGAAAACACAAAAAAATGGTTTTATGTCTTAAGTCACTGGTTCTTTTCAAACTCCTAAACCAGAATGAATCAAAAATGCATTACCATACATTAATGTGGCAAAATATCAACTTAAACGTACTGTCACTTTGAATTATGCAACAGAAATTGTACTTCCAAATGTACTGCTTTGCTTGAACAAGTCTTTGATGCGACACCCCACAGAGAAGAAAGCACAACAGGCCTGCACTTCATGATAACAATACAATTATAGGACATTATTGGCCATGGTCGTTGCTTATTTTAACAAATCATGCCCACGCAAGCAGACCCCACTTGGGAGCTCCCTTGTCTGAACCACATCCTCAGTGAGTAAGAGCAGCCTCAGACGCTGATGTACTCCGGGCCCTGCCTACTTCTCCACACCTACCCCACCGTGTCATCACGGTCAGGGCTACTTGCTGAGCCGTAATTACCTCAGGCTGACACACACAACAAGGGAGATGCCTTCAAGTAAACACAGTCCAGATTCTGGCCCAGCTCACTTCAAAGCTGGAGCATGCTGATAACAAAGCAGACCCTGGAGAGCCCCCCTCTCCCCTCCCGTGGAGAGGGTGGCCAGGGCTCGCAGGGGGGGTGATAGCGGCGGTGGTGTGAGAGAGAGAGAGAGAGAGAGAGAGGAGGTGTGAAGTGGCCTTTGACAGCACAGCACCTGCTGCGTCTTCACCACCAAGCAGCTCCTCGCCATTTGTCTCGACTGACCGGTTAGCTTGGACTGGGGGGATTAGAGCTGGTGGGGGGGTTCAACCAGGAGGCATGTTGATGGTGTCGAGAGAAGTGGGGGGATGTTGTTGTGTGATCGGACACACCTTCTGTCATCCCAGTGGAACATTCCAGCCGTCTGTGGCAACTAATGCCGCTGTTGTGGGATGATGACGTGTCCGCCCCTGCAGGCCCTTGATTCATATCCATTCCTGTGCTCAGTGGCATGTCTCATATTGACGCTATCATCAGTGATCTTAAGCCAGAGGTCTTTTTTAGTGTTACTTCAATCACAGAGGCCTGTAAAAATAAACATTTTTGTTTTAACTTTAAAAAGTTAGCGTCCAGGCTCCCTTAAAATTCTAAATGACTGAATTTGAAAGGGCAAGTTGAGGTGATTTTGTAATGATTCAAAACAAATACTGTTTCCGCAGCTCCGGAAATTCATTTTCAATTCATTCACTCCATTGATGTTTCAGAAAATCCTTATACAAAGAGCTTGAAGTCTGGAGCCAAGTCAGCCAACTACAAGATGAATCATGACATTAAATCATTTGATTTGGAGCAACAACAAAAAAAAAACCTAATAATAATAATAGAATCATTTTAAGAGTGAAGGAACTACTCATCCAAAAAACTATATAAATGACATTCACCACAGCATTACAACATTATTAGTATGATAAGTATGATTCTCTTTTTTTTTTTTTTTACAGTGTGCTTATCTGAACGATATTAACATTATCTCCTAATTCAATCCAAATGCTGCTTTTTGCCTTTAAAGTCACGCCTTATCCCACATCACTCAGTGTCATGGTTTCTTATCAGCCGTGATTCTTCTTTGCGACTCATGACACAGCTGGATCAGGTCTCCTGTGATCAGTCCACTGGAATGAAAGCATCGGTGCAGACCAGACAATCTCCCAGAATACTCAAAGGCTGTGGTGAAGGCAGAGGAATGCACCAATGACAGAGGATATTTATGGCAGGCAACACTGTGACTACTAGCTTGGAAAGACAAACAATCTATTTCTCGGAGGGGGGATTGTAATATTGATGCAGTGTTTATAAGGCTCATAATTGCAAAATATCACTCTACACAAGTATTCAGCCGCCTGGTGGGTTTATGTTTGAAATCTTAGAGTGCTGAAATATTTCCGACTCCTCTTGAAAAACAGGAAAATAGCAATTGCAAGTTCTGTTCAACATAAATAAAAATCTGCAGTCCCAAGGGAGTTTTCAGTTCACTGTGGACAGTTTTGTTGGATGCTGTTGTAAACATTATTGTGCTATTCTGTTCCAGTGATCACAGAGAAATTCGAGCCAAAAACTAGTCATACTGAAACTGCTTTTTAAGATGACGGATGATGTTCTGCCATTTTTGGTTATGTATGCAGATGGTATTTCATGATGCATAACCTATTGAAATGTGTCAACACACAGGATTCATTATTTTGTGTGAGAAAGCAGCAAAATAACACACTGCTATGACTACAGTTACTTCGCAGAACTTGCACAATAGCCATGATAATAATCCGTATTTATAGAGCACTTTTCTAAACCCAAGATACAAAGTGCTTCACACAAGACAACAGCTTCACAACAAGCAGATCATAAAACAACTTCTGATGAAGCAGAAAGCAAATAAAACAAATAAACCCAATTAGTGTCACCAGAAAAAGACAGTCAAAAACAGTCTAGGGAAAGGTCTCTACACAATATGTGGATTCTGCCATTGAGGGCCTCTCTCACTGTAAAACAATAACAAAAGACAGAGATTGATGATGTCACGAAGTAGTGTGGGATCATGGGACTTTTAAACAAGTAATATTAAAGTTTTATTCACGTTATGCTTCGTCATGTTCACCAACTTCTGTCCTCATTCTCTGACGCATCCGACGTATCCCAGAATTTTCCGAGAACTAGCTAGCAGCAGCTAGCAGGAAACGCAGCATTACCTTGACTGATTACAGATTTCCCTGTGTTTGAAGATTTGGGATAATGCAAGTTCATAACTCAGTAAAATACAGTGTATAACATAGGTCTAGTGTTTCTGGACATTTTAATAAATTACAGCTTTATAATAGGCCACAGATATTGTCTACCTGATGTCCACAGGCAGCTCATTCCTTCGTTCATCTATTGGTCTTTCAACCCATTTAAGCCCATTTCTGTATGAAAGAGTCAATTGCTGGGTTCCCATGGAAACTGTGCTCGTGGGGGTCCCGCAAACTGAATTTGATGATTTTACTGTCATTTGTTTACCACAAACAAGGCAGGAATTAGCCAGCTAGCATGCTATTTCCTAACTGTATGTTCCATTGATATCTGATGTTAAGTAACAGGAAATGTAATTAAGCGGTTAGATATCTTACTTCAGCAAAGTAAAGCTTTCTTTCCCTCAGGAAACTCTGTAAATGACCGCAGTATTCTATCCGCTGTCTGTTTCGGAAGCAGCTGAGCCCAGTTCTGTTGCCTGCAAATGGCTAAACATAAGGTTAGCTATTTTAGCAACAAGTGAGCTAATCTGTCCATCAAGAAACTGTGTTAATTAAATGAAAGTTAAAGTAGAGCAGTCAGAGGTCATCAGATGGGAAAACAGAAAATATTTTTCCATAAATTATGATTCAGTTTCACCCAAATCAGTGACTAAAGTTTTGTTTTTGTACAGTAGTGGGGCCCATTTCTCAGAAACACTCCTGTCTGCTCCAGTGAACTGATGCATTTTCCTTCAATGCTTTGGCTGTGTATGCAAGGACGCATTTTATTGGACACAAATTTAGTAATGCCCCCACTCATCAGTACTCTACTCTAAAAATGCCAGATAATATCTACAAAGCAACTATTTTGTCATTGTTTGGCCAGATACTGTTGTATAGTTGTCATATAGCTCAATATATATGTGATAAAAACACTTAAACATCAGTTTTGACTTCATGGAAACTTTAAAAGTCAACAGTAAAATCTTAAAATAAGTTCTAAAACATACTGGGAGCCAATGCTATGAGGCTACAACAAGCATTTTCTTTGTCCTTGTTAAAGTAAAGGTAGCTAATCCGATATTTCTCAGGAAATTAAAAACAGACCAAGCTTCACACTGCTTTCTTTAAATAAAAATAACTATAGTGGGTATCCATCAACAGAATTATTTATTGTGTGATAAATTTTTTGTAACTCCAGCCCTGGTTCAGACTGCTGAAAGCCTTGGCCTCTTGGCTCATCAAACTGATAACAGGGGACATAAAGCACCAAGACTGAATGAGTAACTCAACTGGAAACTCAAAGTGTTCAGTAAATCCCACGATGATGGGCCCATAAAGTTCACATCATCTACGTGTGAAAATTTTGGCAAGAAGACAGGTCAAGGGGTCACGACAATCAGAGGTTCATCCTTCAGTAACCATAAATGTCACAATAAATCTTAAGGGAATCAGATAGTAGATAAAGTTGACAGGGTTTTTCTGCCAGAGGTGCTCACATTGGGTCCAACATGGATTGAGTCATCTCTGGGAAGAATACTATATGCTCCACATCCCAAAAACACTAAAATTCACTCTCAGGGGACCATGAATGTCCACATCTAATTTCATGGAAATGTGGCCTTTAGTTCTGTAGAATCTTGAAACTATAAATATCTATGATCACATTTCTTGGCTCATGGGTTTAAACAGATTCACAAAAACAGTTTCTTCACTCTTTAATACATCACCTTAATAAGAATGTAAATAATGTGTCAATAAACCATTACAGGTGATATTTTTTACAGTGTACATGCACTGTTCTATTTTTAACTTGTACATATCACTGTGCACTGTCACTGTCAATATAAATCCTGCACACTGCACGGGTTGTGTGTAGACATGAATACATGCTGTACATCCACTTCATGTATACCCATTCAATATTTATTTCTTTTTCACTATTTATGTTTGCAACCCACGGACACTTGACTTGTATCTAGAGTTTCGACTATGTTGTTGGTTACAAGTGCTTCATATTTATATTTAAATATACGCTTATCTTTTCACATTCTCTCATGCCCTTGCTCTTAGCTGGCATGTCTATTCTATATTTGTAAGTGTATTGAGAGCCATGTCAAATAACTTGCATGTATCCACGTATTTGGCCCATAAAAGCCAATTCTGGTAAAGATTTTGGATTGATTTTGGACTAAAGTGTCGGACCAAACATCTCCAGTGGTGTAGGGCAGAAATCTTAAATAGCTTTTGTTCTTATTTTCAATTTCAGCCTATTAGAGATTGAGCTGATATTATTTACTGTGATATTTAAAGCAGTACTTCCATAAGTTGGACCCCACAGTGAGGTTGTTGAGGGGTCAAGAGGTGATTCACAGG